>BMAO01007764.1:0-46557 GCA_019973975.1 Trichonephila clavata
TTCATCTTTATTGAAATGAAGGGAATTGAGGATGAATATATATATATATATATATAGAATACTATGAATATAGTGAAACTGAATGAAAGAAATTCATGAAAAGACACCGTCTGATAGAAGTGACATAAAATAACATAAAAAAAAATGTTAAAAAACAATCTTGAAAGAATTCCATTTTCGATACATTCTCTTCGCTTCTTCTTCTTCCTTTGTTAAAAATCAGAGAATTCCATTTATTGTTTACTAATCTAATACGTCACTAAGGCCTCCTCCCTCACTCGAAATATTAATGCATCGCAGAATCTCAGCGTTTCTCTCAAAGTTGTTCGATGCCCTTTTTTATTACTTTTAATATTTGGCTGAATGCCTGGGAAAAAAGAACACTTACTAAACGTCAATCATTTCCAAAACTCCTATCTCCAGAAAAAGAATAAAATTTTGAAGTTTAACGAGAGATATTATCGTTTGCATTTTGAACGTAATTTTTTTCCCTCCAAGTGCGTCGAGCTTACTCTGGAAGCATATGCCTCCCGACAGATAAAAAAGGACTTTCAAAATTCCAGTCGAAGTAATTCCCTCTAAAAAATTATCTTTGTCTCGTCATTTCGCTCGCGTAATTCGAATACCTTTTAAATTTTGGTCAAAAAGGCAATTTTCGATGAAATATTCTGTACCGGATTGTTCCCTTCCGAATAAAAGTTTATTGGAATTCGGATACAATTTAGAACAGAAATTTAAAAATGAATGTTCGGAAACTGAGATTCGAAATTGGACTTCAACACCTTTACGCGTGTGTTCGAGTTAATTGGATCGCACTAAACTGGCCAAACTGTGCACAATCGAAATAATTCGAGCAGGGGTCACACTTAATGCTGCTATAATTTTCACACTCGTATGTAAGCGAGCGCCGTGTGCACTCGTGAGACTGATTGCAATTGATCGTCGTGATTTCGTAAATTTAGATAACTACTATTGTTTCGTATAATTAAGATGTTTTATATTAGCCCTAGAATACTACCCTTTGAAAAACTTACAGGAATGGGGTACCCATTCGTCTCCCAGACGACATGAGTTGTGGCATGCTTAAAACATAATTAAAAAGTCAATAACATAAAAATTATACTACCTGCAGATGATTTCATGTCATCTTGTCTTTAAGTAAGCAAGAAAGCAAAATTTATTTATTTTCGAAGCAATCTTTACACATATAAGTAGGATCCTTTCCGCAAATTGCTCTTGAACATAATAAACAAAATTTGTGAATCATTCTATGTGGCTTACACGTGCAAAAAGCGCATTTTTTTAAAATTTTCCGATCGTTTAGGTAGTTCAGTATTCTGCTAGAATTTCAAAAGTTTACAGATAATTGTCCTTGTTGATCGGGGTAAAGTTGATACATTTAGACATTCCTTCATCCATGGCTAAAGGAGACCTTTACTTAGCTTTATCGCAAACTTTATTCTAGATAATGCTTTTTTAGATTTGTGAGCCATATTATGCACATATATAACATGCATTCACTAAACTGATATGTATCATGTCATAAAATACGCAAAGAGGCCATAAACGTGTTTTTTTACTGAATGACATGCTGTTACACATCTGATCTAATATGTCTACGACTCCATTTGCTGCGTTGTAAAATTTTCTGCATTGTAATTCAGTTATTTCCGGTTTTCCGCTTTCTTCATTTGTATTCGGTTTTTCATGGAATGTAGATAGAAGAACAACCCATTTTTTAAAAGATAAAAGAGTTTTAGCTTGGTCAAAACAACGCATAGATGTTCCTACACTTCGAGATCGAAATTCTAATATTTCAGGAGGAATTTCTCGTTTGTTTTTCTAAATAGTTCCGACAACTGTAAAATTCATTGGAATCTTCAAAAGTTTGTCATCTAAAGGTATCGAAGTATATTTTAATTATCCATTGTAATGTTTCGATAAGACCCTTGAATACTTCTTGCTAACTCTTTGACGAAGTCAGATATAAAATTTTTATCATCAATTAAGTTTTATAATAATTCACGGAGAGGCTCAGCTTTAACCCAAAAGTTTTCTCCGTGAAAACGTTCTGTCATCGTTCCGACAGCGCAGAAAAATAACTAAGACAGGTTCTCAATTTTAAACGTTACTGCTACCCATTCGTCTCTCAGACTAACATTGTTCTAAAAATACTGCATGCAAAAATATTTTGAGGAAAAAAATATCCTAATTTCTAGGTCCTTATCAAGGTCATATGAAGGTACTGAGTCACACGTTTCATCTCCCGTATTGGGGGAAAGAGTACAAGGTTATTTGTTATAGCGTAGTCTACCAAACGAATGGGTAGCATTCTAGGGTCGGATATCAACATTTTTGAACGCATGTGTATTATAAAAAATGAAGGTGAAATAAAAAAAATTAGATTTCAAACGCAAATTAGTAGAAAGTCTTATATACTAAATCGTCATTGTGATACAAATACACACAACTCTTATTTTTTTTACACAATAGATACGTTCCTTATAAAACTGTGCAAAACATACATGTGACCAATGGTAAATTTGGGAATATGTTGTACAAGTTTAATTTTATTACTCATTTTTATTACAAAAAAAATTAGAATGAGTGTACATTGAAAATTCATCTCGTCTATTAGTGCATACAACATATAAAAATTCAAACTGAAATTAGGAATAAAACTACTAACAACAATTCACACTCATCGCTACTATACTGCAAGCTCTACCACTACAAGCGTACTGGTTTAGTACGAACTGGATCAAAATGCTATCATCAATAGATGAGTGAGATTTTTGTCAAGCACAACTGTCAGTTTTCATTGAAATGAAAAATTTCGTTCATTATTAACGGCCTCTGGTTTTTTTTTTGTTACAAATTCTTCTTAGCGGCTGCCTTTTTAGTTTCTTAAGTTGACACCAGATTACGCAGAAACTTTAATACACGCTCTATGTCAGGATCAAGAGTAAGAAAATGTTGTTCTTTACTTGTAGAAAACTTCAAGCCCTCGCGAGTTAAATCACCTGTTAACAGCCGAACTTCACTTTCGACTTCACCAGTGTCGTTTTTTTTATTAAACTGTGATAAACTCCATCAAATCGTCCATCGTGTTATTTCAAAATCGTGTAAAACAAGGCCGAGTAAAAAAAGAGTTGGGTGTATAAAAATGTCTCGGGTGGACTAAAATCTCTCTCTCTTCTGGAATTCTACTACTAACGGAATGTTATTTTCCCAGTTTCGTTCCGCCAACATAAAAAAAAAAAAGATCCCACTAGACACTGAGCTAAGAAGAAGAGCAAAGGGAAAAGAAAAGAGAGCCGTAATGCATGTGCAATAATTGTAATGTTGGTATATATGCTGCAACTTGCTTCCAAACACATCACGCAAAAGAACATTTTGAAGAATTTTTTAAAGTAACTACTACTACTAATTATTTCTGATGAAAAAGTATAAACAAAAATTTTTACTGGTAAAAATCTGTTTTTATCAAAACAGCTATTCCAAAAGAAATACAATAAAAATCGATATAGGAGAAAGATGACAATATTTGATTCTTAACTGAAAAATTAAAATTAAAATTTTGATGTTTTCATATTTTTTAAAATTTTTGCCAAAACAATGTTTTAAAATGTGTTTTTTTAAACAAAAAAAAAATCGAGTTTTTTTTTTTGCCGGTATGAAAAAAGTGCATGTTAAGGGGTTTTTTTAACTCCCCGTACTGTCGTTTCAAAGAACAAAGCTTTTTAGGAATGGAAAACAAGTATTTAGGTGAAATGATATACACTGCTGGCCACCGTAAATGCAATACCAAGAAAAACAAGAGATAGCACAAAATTTATTCTGTAGATAACATGTTGACCAAGTATCAAATGATTAAATTTATAGAATTCTGTGAAGTGTGGCCCCTGCCAGAATTAGTAGCCAGAGTAGCCACCATTGTTGGAGATCACCGCTGCCACACGCCTCGGCATTGATTTAGATAGACTTTGGATGTGTTCTTGGGGTACAGCAGACCAAGCAGCTTCCACACATTGCCAAAGTTGATCAGGTGTGGCACCTGGGGGTGTAATCTGGGTCAATCATTGAGCAACTATGGACCACATGTTTTCTATCGGCGAAAGATCCGGAGAGCCAGCCGGCCTGGGAAGCAATTCAATCTGGTGATTGACGAAGAAACTTTGGACAATGCGTGCCACGTGTGGTCGCGCATTATCCTGCTGAAATATGGTTGTGGCCAAGCCCTGAAGGTAAGGAAGGACAACTGGCTCCAACAACTCGGAGATGTAGCGCTGGCTGTTTAAAGTACCGGCAATGCGTACTAGAGGAGTGCGAGAGTAATATCCAATACCACCCCATACCATAATACATGGTGCAGGACCAGTGTGGCGGTGCATAACGCAGCTGTTCAGCATCCTCTCTCCACGGTGTCTCCAGACTCGAATCCGACCATCGTGGTGTTGCAGACAGATGCGTGACTTGTCAGTAAAGACAACTTCCTTCCATTCTACCGCCCACATCCTTCTTTCATCGCACCATTGGCGGCGGAGACGTCTGTGGTTCTGCGTCCAGGGTAGACCAAGCAATGGACGTCTTGCGGACAGACCACTCTGCTGTAAACGGCGTCGAATGGTACGCGCAGAGATTGAATGATGCGTTACAGACTCAATTTGCTGTGCTATGGTTCGTGATGTGTCTGAGCGATCCGTCCTTGCCATGCGCACAATTTGCCTGTCCTCACGTGAAGTGGTGCCCTGAGGTGGATGCGATCGACCCCGTCGGTCCGTCGTACCCTCCTGCATCCAACGGTCCCTTATCCGCATTACAGTTATTTGGTTTCGTCCAACACCACTACCGATTTTCTGAAAGATAATCCACAATCTCGGTAGGCCACTCTCCTTCCTCTGATACTTGATCAAAAGCTGATCGCTGTTTTCTACGAGACATAACTGATAGTTTTTTGAAAAAACCACAAGAAAAACACAATTGCCGAACTTGAAATTGTCGAAATCTCCAAGCCTTAAATAGCGCTTTGAGGTGGCCCCACAGTCGTGAGTGATGTGTGTCTGCGCTGTAATTCTAATCATTCGCATATCTCACCTCCGCTAATGCATGTTGTAAATTTCATGTTATTTGCGTGCTTCCTTCAGGGTGTTGCATTTACGGTGGCCAGCAGTGTAATTTATCATAAAACACAATAAATAGTTTTAAAAAAAGATATTAGAGAATTCTTAAATAGTAATGCAATAATTATAGCTGTGACTGGAAATTTCTGTTTTTCCAGATTTAAAACTTATTGCGTAAATGTAGAGGATATTATGGAATATCATTTCTAAAAATAACTTAGCTGGTTTTTTATACAACAATCTCCAGAATCATCATGGATATATACAGCCGATTCTCGATAATTCCAAGTGGGAGGGACCCATGTAAGACTTCGAACTATCAAGGCTTTGAATTATCAGAGGGTAAGAAAAACTCCCAAAATACACGAAGTGAAATATTTTTTCTAACGCTTTTAAATTTTAAACTATGCAATAAAACATTCATTGTTCATATGTATAAAATTACTTTAAGGTATTTTTAAAAAGTGCATTGTATGTACAGTATAAATATTATACAGAAGTTAAAAGTCCTGTATTAAAAGAATGCATTTATGTAGTAATTGTAGAACAGGACTCTTTCACGCCCCACCAAACATATTCTATTCCTCATTGGAAATAAAATCGTTTCGCACCCGGTTCCTTCAAACATTGTCCACAACACCACTAGTTCTTCAAGGCAGGGCCCAGTCCGGCCACAGCCCTACTTTGTGCCACATGCTATATACATCAGACAGATGAGCCAAAAATCGTCATGTGAAAAACACTTAATCATACGCATCTCTTCTTCACAATAGCGGACCATCCTTTCCTAACACATGAAGAGCAAGGCCACATGTTAAACGAAAGATATGGAAGGATGACAACAGGTGTTGCGAGAACTGTCCACTTGAAGAAGGAAAGCAATAAAAGTATCTTTCGCCTGAGGAACCGGTAAACACTAAGGGGATACGTTACAGGGGAGACGCGCAGAGACAATACAATGCAAAACAAGTAAGCTCCAACCAGTTTGCTACAGGACTCCAAATGGTAAGTGTTCAAATTGTCGAGAGTTTTCTAATATAACTTCGAATTATTACATGTTGTAATCTGGAATGCCCTAGTTTTTACTTCGAAATGAGTGTACCAAAGCGTGTTGTTTTAGTTATAAATATCAAGAGTTTTTCTAGGGGCTGAGCATATACTTCGAATTAGTGAAAGGTTCATATTATCGAAAGTTTGAATTAGCTAGAGTCGATTGTACTATAAAAGATTATAAGGTATTATCACTTGTTAAAAGAAATGATATTTATATAGTTGGTATAAAAATTTATTTTAAAGAAAAAGGGAGGGTATTGTGGAATAGTCGCTTAAAAAATATGGAATAGGTAGTATATATATATATAAACCAGTAGAAACCTAATGAAGACTTCAGCTATGAAAGCCATATTTTTAAGAATACGCGAAAGTCATTTTTCTGTTTTGAATTTATTAACAAAATTCACAGTCCAGTACAGCGAAGGAGAGCCCACAGAAAACAGCTGAAGCATTGAATCCAAATTTCTTCACGTTGATCTTCGGAGAATTTTTTGTTACATAAGATAAACATTCAACGTCTTTGTTTTCTGGTTCTTAATAGGATGGCATGAAAGGTAATACAAATGATACATCAGAATGTAACGATTCATTTCTGCACGTCGGGTATTATGGAATATTAAGTATTCCATAGTACCCGACACGTTATTGTTTAAAATGAACCTTTGAACTGAAGGACAAAGCATTGTCAGATAAAAATCGAAAACAGTATTGCGCACACAAACAACAATTTAATGTTCAAGTCACAAGTGTACTAGTAGTTGAAATTGCTTGAAAACACACTTGCAAAAATCTTTTAGAGTACATTATGCCTCACTTTAAATTTCAAGGAACATGTGTACTACTTGGTTAAAATGTTAGAAAACTGAAAGCGCTAGGGCGCGAAGAAGCAGAGAGCAGAAACAGCATGATATTAATGAAACACAAAACATTCTATTAAAAGGTTGCACTACAACAGGTATTGGAAAGGACGATCAGAAGTCGTTCGGCATGCCTGACAGAGAGGCTGCGTGGAATTCCTTACATTTTGGAAGATTCTTGGCTCGTCACATATCCTCCCAACAGCTGCAGATATTCGAGCGATGTCTGAAAGAAAAGGTGCTTTCCGTACATCCAATTCTTCACGTGACTCCAGAAGAAGTCCATTCATGAAAAGTCCGGAGTTCTGGAAGGCCAATGAAAAGAGCCACCACGACCTATCCACCACTGTCCAAAGGTAATGTTGAGTTGTTTTTGGCGGGCATGAATTTTGTAATGGGGAGGAGCCCCATCATGCTGGTACCACATGAAGCGGTGCAAAGATGGAGCAACACGTGCTTCCGTCGGGAAGATGCGGTCCAATAAGGTAGTCTCCCCAGACCAATCAATGACCGAGAAACGCTGTTAAACTGCACATGGTTGCGTGGGTTGAGGGTTCTAAGGTAAATGGGCGTTATGCTGATTAATGTGTTGCCGTTTCTGATCTTTACTTCTTTGATTCATAGCTTAAGGTCGCGGTAGCCGAGTGGTTAAGGTATCAGATCATGGCTGGCATGTCACGAGTTCGAGCCCAGTACCACTAAAGACCCGCCGTGTAGGGGAGCGGTGCGCGTTAAATCAGTCGAGAGCTCAAACGTCCTCCCGCTGATGTGGTGTGGTAGTTAGGAGAGGGTGTGCCAGCTCAGGTGTCGTCCTCATCACTTGACCATGGTTCAAAATGACGAAGTCCGTCGCCAAAAGCCCTCGTGTAGCTAAACAGTATGACGTTAATACTCACTCGATTCATAGCTTGCAGCTACGGCATTTGCGATCCTTCATTCCTATGCAAAATCTTTTTGAATCAAAAGGGGGGAAACTTCTAAAGTTTCCTCACTCCTTTCAAAAAAAGATTTTTTTTTTTACTTAAAACTTCAAAGGGACGTCGGCATTTCTTCTCATAGAAAGAATTAAGTGGTAGTGCAGTTCGTTGAGTTGTTCAGAAAGGTGTTATTTTACGGTTTTATTAAGACCAAAGAGTCAATTTTTATCTGAATAATGGTTACAACACAAATGAATGCAGCGATTGGCTCCTTAATTCCGCGATCGGATGGTCAGTCATGACTGACCAAGCTTAAAGGTCTCTCAAACACCTTCCTCACCGTTAGCACCGGCTTCGATCGTAAACATAAAGTGCTGCCATGCTAATCAATGCTTTCAAAAACCTCGATGGCTACTTTTGTTCAGTGGCCTCAAAATATTTTCCGAGATAAAAAGAAATAAACACAATAATTAAACACTCAGAAGCTCGAATATAAAATGAGTTTTCAAAAGAATTTAAGATATTTTAGCATTCAAATGAAAAATAAACGCACAAACATCAATTTGGGTTTGTAGTCTTAGGTGGAAGTAGTAACGAATCGTTCTGTGCAACCTAATTGCAAATTTCAACTTAAGAATCTTTTACTGAAAAGATAAGGCTCATTATCAATAATACAAAGCAAATAGGAGTGAGAGAATTATATTCATGTCGCACTATAAAGCAGAACGAGGACTATTCACGACGGACCACGTCATTCTGAACCACGATCAAGTGACGAGGACGACACTTGAGTTGGCCCCCCTCTCTCCTAACTTGACATCCACATCAACAGGAGGAAGTCTGAGCCCCGTCATATTCAATTTTTTATCGGACCTCTCTGCATGGCGGGTCTTTATTGGCTCTAGGATGGAATTCACGATACACCGGTCATGAGCTCTAGGCTACCGCGGCCCTGAACAAAATTAGGAAAACACAAACTGAAGTTTGAGTAAGTTTCTCTATATTATTGGACTGTTCTATTGCATTCTATCGAAGGAATTCGTTGCAGTAGCCGATGCTAATGTGTGCACAGCCCCAACGATGGCAGACAAAGTCATTTTGAAATTTGTTCAAAGCCTAAAAAGTATCATGGATGAAGATTCTACAGAAGAAAAATGAAATGAATAATGCAGCACCTGTTCCCATGTCACCAGAAATGAGGAACATCATGAAAAGTATGCGTAGTTATTTAGGCGCACATTCCAATGGTGAAACGAATACTAAATTGGATGACATTGATCAATTTGTTGACAATTTGAACCTAAAAAAGTCAATACAAAGAAAAATACCAGATTTTTTTCCCAAAAATGACTGTTTGGTTTTTCAAAAACTTGAAAATTTTGCACTACATTTCATTAAGTTTTTGTGAATGTTTTTGTTTCGTTGATATTTATTAAATACATGCATATATACATAACTATGTAAGTAAAATATACTATCTAATCAAATTAATTTTGTTCAATATGTTTCTTTTTTGTAATATTATTTAACACGAAAAAAATAGTTCAGTTCCACAGCTTCGTGGGAAGCGATTTTCACTGTAAATAATTCTAAACCTGTTAACTGATAAAAAGTATTTTCTTTTCAAGCAATATTATTTAAAATTTAATGAAAAATATTTTCAATTCGATCGCTATTTTTCTCGCTTCGTCAGAACTCGTCGAACGAGATTCTTTTTACAAAGTATAAAATGGAACGTTTAAAGGTATATATGCCTTCATTCTTCCATTCCGCCTGTAATCCAAACGAGGCAGGTGTTGGAGTCATGAATCGTTTGGCGTGACCGGCCCACCCTTCCCTCCTCTTACACGTCCGAATACTCCACAACAACACTTTCGGGTTCATATGTGAGGAATACTCTGGGTCCCATTTTCACTGCATCCGCCAAATGTAATTAAAATGGAAGCATTTATTATAAAGGTAAGAAGGAAATATTTAACCACTCAATGGGACTGACCTCGTGGTTTTTGTTTTGCAGCTGTTTCCATTTCAAAGTATGCTTCTTCGTAGCATCCCAGAATTATTTTCAGAGGGACAAATTCGAAAATTACTCTTAACCCAGCACTACTCGCGCAGGGTGTGTCATACCCACCGTCTAACTTTTTTCAACGCTCCTTCTAAACTTTTATTGGAAAATGGATAGTTTCTCGTGTAGCTGACTTTAAGGTATATGACTTTAAGGTATATGACTGACATATTCTTTGAGGGGCCTTAGCTTGTAGGCGAATTCTAAATATATGTTTTTGGATATCACCTGTTCGTGTATGTCATACCTTGCGCGGGAATCACCGACACAGTTCTGAATGCATGAACACGCGTTTTAAATCTTCCTTATGCTATGGCGTTTTTTTGTAGTAATGATGAAGAAATATGATATTTAAGTAATTTAATAAATACAGTATCTAATAGATATAGTACAACAGTATATTCGGATGAAGAAATTCTCTTCGCGGTTATGATGAGGAAAAATCAAATGATGAAGATTATAACAGCAATTATGATTCCTCCCCTGAAATCGATCCAGATTTAGAAAAGGGAGACACTGCTGAAAATAAATGTTTTATATACAGAGACGCAAAAACATTTGAGAAGAACGTAATTTTAAAGGAGATAATTGGTACACATGTTATCCACTTTCAGATGAACTTTTGAAAAGAAAAACTATTGCTGGAACAAAATAAGAAAAAATGAAAAATAAAAAAAAAATTCCCAATTTCTTTTATTTAAAGAATAAAGAAGTTTACTCCTACATGTTTAATTTAAAAAAGATACAAATTAAAAAAAAATTAAGATCCAGTGAAAACATCGCACTCACTCACGAGGCGGTTAAAGGAGTGTATATACAATGCACTGAATGCCCTTATAAAAAGAACAGAAAAACTAAATTTACGTGTGAAAAATTTAATAAACATGTTGCATTTCCTACTGTTCTTCCTTTTTAACCTTTTTATACAAATTTTACGGTAATAACTCAGTGTAAATACCCTTGGGTATGACACACCCTGCGCGAGAACTTTAGGTCGTTTTTTTAACACGAGTGATGCCAGGTTGAATCTAGATTTAGAAATGAGAATCCATATGTCCTTTTTGATTCAAATTGTATTTAATGTTTACTGAATTCGCAGTGACCCACAGAAGGTCGCATTTCCCCTGTTTTGGGATAACACCAACTTAGCCATCTAAAGCTATCGTACACTGAAATCTCTGATACAACAACGGTACTGAACCTCCAAGACTTCGCGTAGATAGATAACTGATAATTACCAGCATAACGGGATATGATCTTAACTTTACCTTTATACAATTAAAACACCGGCGTATTTAAGTTAAGAATTGCTTAACGAACCTCATCCGATTATCTAGACCAAGGGTTACTCAACCTTTTATTTTCTGCTGGGCCGCACACATATGTCTGACATTTCACGCGGGTCGCATACATATGTCAGCTGTTTCACGCGGGCCGGAACACGAGTTTAAATGGGGGGGGGGGAGAAATGCTTTAAGACCAAGATAACGTCATTGGAAACTTAAAATACAGAAAATTGATCAAAAGATTTTAACTCCTGTTTTGCTTTTTTTAATTATCATTTTTTATATTTTTTTGTCACTAACACTGAATTAAAAGAGAATTTAAGAAATACTCCTTCATAATTTTTGCATCAGTAGACGGTTTCATATGATTACCAATATAACAAACTTCTTAGGATGCCTTTATTACTACTGCAACATTATCACTGACAAAACACTTTGTTGCTGTTGCAAAGAATATCCAATGAAGTTTATTTATCACCTTTTGAATGAGGAAAAGTTCATTGAATGACTCCTGTTTATTGGTATTTTTTAAATACAGCACGTTCGTTATAAATAAAAGAAGTACTGATCCAATTTTGTTTTTCTTTACAAAATAGTCAACTTCCGAATCGTTCGAATATTTTTCGCTTGCTAGGTATGAACGATTGGTTAAAATTAGTTCCACCCATAAAATGGTCACTACTCCACTGTTTTTTGTAATCACTAACCGTATAACCGTTGCAAATACACATATATAAAAGATTATTCACAAGCACCGTTCGTCCTACTCAACAGCTGAGCTAATCGCTCATCGCTTTAATTGTTAAGCCAAGACTACTAATCGCAAGTCAAAACAAGACTCACTCATTGATGGCGAACACATCTCTACTTATAGACCGCGCGGATCCTTCGAGAAAAATCCACTTGCGTCATTGGTTTTGAAATTAGTGGATTTCTCCATAACTTTCTAGAAGAACCCAGAGGGTCCCGAACTCACCAAAAATGGTTGGTAACATGGTCTCCAAGTCGCCAACTTGGTAGCTAAAAATGACGCCAACTTGGCTCTATCGCCAAGATTTCATCAAGTTCCCATTGAGAGAGAGAATCACCATTATAAAGTAAGGGGTGGCGTTGCATGTGAATATTACAGTTTTAACACATAAAATAAGTATAATAGAGTAATATAAATGCATTTCACATCCAAATCCATATTAGTTACCCTATTTTATTTTAAATATATATTAAAACTATATATATAAAAACTATATATATTAAAACTTAAATATATCTGTAATTATTTTTGACTCTTACAATATCGAGTCCTGATCAGCTAGCAATGTTTTTAAAAATAAATCCATTCGCCAACATTACGATTTGTATCCACTGAATGGGAATAACTTATAACCTTTTTATTTACTTAATTAAAATTTCTGTGACGTTCTTAAATTCAATAATTACGCGAATTTTGAGTTACGCGATTTTCAAATCTCGTCTATTCATCTCTCTCTCTTTTCATCGTCAATAAAACTCAAGCGGAATCATTGCCACAACCTGAGAATATTGATAATTTAAGAAGTTATAGATCTTGCCAAGCAAATAAATTCAGTAATGGACAGTGATGATGTTCAAGAACTGCTGGATTCCCACAATCAAGAGCTGACAATAGACGAACTCATAGAAATGCATGAGCATGAGTAAGACATTGAAAAATTTTGTCTGTAGCCTCAGTTCAATCAGAAAATCGAAAGACGATTGGTAGTTTGACTGGCTTCAGTTTTACTGAAAAAGGGTCACAAATTTTAGAAACTACAGACTCCCACGAAAAGCGTCATTTTTCAACATAACAAGAAATAAAAAAAAAATATATATTAGCGTGTCACGAAGAAATCTTGCGCGAGAAAAAAAAATTGAGCCAAGTAAATTGTTTGTTAGATTTTATAACAAGATATCAATCATTGGCATGGCCAAGTAATTTTAGCTCGTTTTTCACATGTTTTATTTTACAATAATGCAACTAATGAACTTTTTACTAACAGAAAGTAGTACTGTACTTAAAAAAAAAATTAAAAATGATTCAATTTAAATATGATTCGGCTCATCTAGGGCACAAATGCCGAAAACCCGAGGTCAATTGGTTGATTATTGGCTGAGAAAAAGGTACAACAAAATATGGAACGAAGACGAAATTTGCGTCCTAATAGCGCTTTTGTTCCAATACGTGAAAAACCCGCTAAAAACCTTCTGGATCACAAAATCACTTCGGTTTGAGATTTTGTATTTGTGTTATCTAAGGCTTTATCAAACACACGCACATTTTTTCTTTCTAAATTATTATTTTCTTTTGTCTCCGGCCCTGTCTAAAAATAATCAATATGTATTTATATACGAAATTATTTCCAGATTTACGCGGGTTATTACTCAGTCCCACCTGTGACCTAAGTTCGGGGTATTACTGTACAACCTTCGTTTAAGAAACGTCTTACGGACTTTACTTTGCCTTAGAAAATCTTAAAACAACGTTGGGTCTTAGTATAACTTTGAATAATTTTAACCTCTGGAACCTGGCTTCAACCTATAATCCAAAGGTATTCAATCTATAGGTCATGACCTGAAATAGGACCGCTAAAAATTACTTTGGGATCTCATAATGGATGGAAAATAAGAAATATATTTAACTCAGTGCTTCTCAAACTTTCAATGTTTGCGGCCCAATTTTCAATCATAATTTTCATCACACCCCCCTCCACACAATAACAATTGTATTGAATTCAATAACACTGTACTTTGATGCTAAAGCTACACAACACGACTTTAACCCCTTAAGTGCCACAAGCGTATATAAACATCTCACTTAACCAAAGCGTTAATGGTTTTGTTCGTATATATACGTCTTTTCGAAATACGATCTTCTCTGTGCACTGCTATCCTTAAAATTATTCCGAAGGCTTTGAAATGCAATAAAAGGGCCTTGACAGTGTTTGCGAAGGATTTGCTTATTTCAGAGAAGGTTTTACTTATAATTATAAACTTATTCCTTTTCTGCTCCCTCCCCCCCCCCTCACCAATACATTACATACGCGCATCTGTATGAAAACGGTGGTATTCAGGAGAGAAACCCGTAACTTTTAATCAGTAGTTAAGGGATTAATTATAAACTGTACAAATTATTAAGATAAGTGTTAATTTTTGGAAAACTTTTATGTATGACATGCCCATGTGGTCACTGGTAATTATTAAACGTGTATTGTTAAATTAGGCATAAAATACATTGTGCAGTACTGATACATTTACAAGTGTATTATATCAGTGCAAATGTGCATTTTATATTTTATTATGTCCGAATGTATTTTGTTTGTTTACTTTCAGTAATTTAATATTTTTTTAAATAATCTTTTGTTTTTGACTTTTCAACATGCTCGCACCCCCTTCGTAGAGTTATCACGCCCCTTTAAGGGGGCGCGCCTCACAGTTTAAGAAACGCTGATTTAACTTAATAGATATTCATAGGGTGCATTAGTTCAGCAAACTCTTAGGACAGATATACATCAAAATGAGAGAAAACCACATAAGAATGCATGGTTGAGCGCGGTAATGGCGACGCAGAGCAAGAAAAAGAGAAGAGAACATATTTATTATTCTACGTAACCCGAAGTATCTTATGACGGTGTTTTGCTGCCACGCTTGCTATGAAGCTTCATTTCCCCTCCCGATAGAGTGGTAGTAGCATGGAACGTTACACGAACACTGAGCTCGCTGCTATGCATCGGGCATACGGGACCACTGATTGCAATGGATGAGCTGCACAGCAGTGGTATGCCCAATGTTACCCCAATAGGCAAACCCAGCCACTCCTTCTTTGCACACTTGCACCAGAGTTTGTCCGATAGTGGATTCTTAATAGCAGACACAAGGACGTGAGCGAAGAGCAAGAACACCTAACAAAGAGGAGACATATCTGGTACAGAATAATCCCGGTAGCAGTACATTGCCAGACAAGTCGGTATTTCACAAAGGATTGTCTGGCGGATCCTACATGCTAACGACGTCCACCTCTATTGCCCAGTTAATGTTCTTTGTTTTTTGCTGTGTTAAGGACAACAGTTTTCTATCTTTCTTGTGTTTTGTGTCGTCTCCTCTGCGCTAGAAAATGGTTTCCGACCATACATTCCTGTGGGATTTCTATTTATGTCCTGAAAGTTTGTAGCCGCTGCACTGATACACCCCGAAGAAGTGTTACTGAAGTCAACTTTTTTAAGAGTGAGCGAGTGAGTGAATATTAACGTTGCACTGATTAGCAACACGAGGGCTTTTGGCGATGAACCGCGTCATTTTGAACCATGGTCAAGTGACGCGGACGACACCTTATCTGGCACCCCCCCCTCACCTAACTACCTCACCACACCAACGGGAGAACGTTTGAGCTCTCGACAGATTTAACGTGCATCGCTGCCCTACACGGCGGATCTTTAGTGGTACTGAGATCGAACTCATGACACGCTAGCCATGATCCGATGCCTAGACCACTTGGCCACCGCGGCCTCAACTTTTTAAAAAGAAATATTAGTTTTGAAAATATAAAAATTCTAAGTAATGTCTCATTGTCAAAAGCTTTAAATAACAGTGCTCTAAGCCCTTACTGGGTGAGCTCTGAAGGTTGTCCAGTTAGTCTAGTAAAACCCTCTTCGTACATTAGAGCAATTTATAATTAGTTAAAAAGTTTGCAAAAATCTCTCTTAACAGCGGTTTATCTTGGAACTAAAATATTTTTTTCTGGAGGTCAGAATAAAAATTTGTTACTACTTATGGCACATTATATTTTTTATGACCTGAAAAATCTTTTGAGTAAATAAAGAATGTGACAGAGAAATAAAGAATGTGACACATTTATAGAAATAAATCTGAAATGAACATCCCGTGATGGATAATCTGTTATTTTTTTCTCCATGTTGTCGCAATTTTCGTATTAATAAGAACAGCAGTTCACTTGTAAAGTAACCTGTAAAGTTTTCTTTCCTGAAACTGAGTGTAAATGAAATGAAAGTCATCCTCTGTTAGAGAGAACGGCAAAACCTACAGGTACGGTTACGGAAATAACTCAATCAATAACTAATGACGAAGTAATCAATAGAACACTCAGCCGATAATGATGATTCTTCTAAAAACTTCTATTCTCTCCTTAACTCTCCATCTCTCGAATTCTAAATAACGATAATTTTTTTTAATAAAATATTTGTACTTTTTATTCATGGAAATTCGTTTTGAAACATTGTTATTTTTTGAAGAAAAAAAAATCTTATGCCAATAATTAAACAGTTTGTAGTGAAGATATTTTCAAAGGATTAATTTTTAATTTTAGCAGCATGAAGAAAAAGTTGGAGAAGAGGTGGGGGATAATAAAAAAGGACACAAAACAAAAATGTAAAAAAAAAAAAAAATCTATCATTTTCTTCATTAACAGATTTATTGTATGAATGATATAACGTTTATTAACAAATTGGTTGTAAACAATACATTTTGACCCTGGCAGGAGGGTTTATTTGAATCCCCGACATATCTATCCACTGCTACTCCGTTCATGCCTTAGACGACTAGAACCAAAATAATTTCAACTCGGAATAGTCATTGTGGGCTTTTATTCCTGTTTTTAGTTGTTTGCAACTTGCGGAAGAAGGCCCAGGGGAATTTCTAAGAGATTACAACGACTGCCAATCGAATTAGCTAATAATTAGAATTTTTAGCTGGTTAGCTAACATTAAAAGAAAATATTTTAAATATTATATCCGATCATTTTAGGTAAATATTCAAAATTAACGAGATGAAATTTCACATAATAAGGTTCACATTACAGCCGTAAAATAATGGTAAATATTTAACAAGGGATTTCTGAGATGTAGACCAAGTGGATGAGTCTGTTTCCAACGAGTTGTGGATATCCACTAATGCCCCTCCAGACCCGCCGTGTAGAGGGACTAATTCAAATTAAAACTGTCGATGGTCGAAGTCATCCCATTGGCGTCGTATGATAGTTTGGAGACAGGATGTTATCCTCGTCCCTCAGCCGATGTGCAAAATCACCGTTGTCCAAGAAGTTCATTGCAAAAGTAAGAGTTATATTAGCTGTGTATTAACTTAGCTGTATATTATCCATAAAGCTGCATGAGAGGATTTCAAGTGATGAGAACAACGCCTAAGCTGACGTTTCCTTCTCCTAACTACCACACCAACGGGAAGACAGCAGATTTAACCACTTTTCTGTTTTGCCCGAACAACGCTCGGGCACTTGAAACGGCACTTTCCTCATTTGCCCCGAGTGAGGCTTGTGCAACAATTTTCTACCCTATTCCTCTACTTTGACCGTATTTTTTGCTCGTTCAGTTTGCAATGTTTCTAAAAGATGCCTCTAATAGTCGAGTAAAGTTACGATTACAAAAAAATTACAGGTATCACTAAACCAGTTTCAAGAGAGGTGAGGTCTTACTGCATTCTTTTAGACTAGATAAGGCGGGAATTTTCTTTTGACTAGATCGGTGTACCCGCAAGCTACAAAGACTATTTCTTTTAAATTTGGAGCTTTAAATAGAAGACAAATGAAATGATTATGAGAGGCTCATAACAGAAAATAATTCTGATATTGGCTCAGATAGTGAATCTAAAATTTTTGTAAATGATTCTGGAAGTAATGAAAGTTCTCTTGTGGAGTAAATAGAATGAATCAGCATCTCACAAGTTACCCAATAATAATAAAAAAAAATGCATGCGTGTATCAGTGTGAACACGCGAAGTTAACTTCTTTGGCTTATATGTAATGAATTGTACAAAAAGTAATAACGTATTGTTAAACGTAATAAAGTATTATTTAAAGTAATCTTATATATAATTAACAAATTAATTATTATAATTATGATGTAAAACTGTATTTAAAAATAATAAGGATGCAAAAGTATAAGCAAAATTTTCATTTTCAATACATAATACTAAAAAAAAATTTATTTAATACATTTATAGAAAAGTTTCAATATTAGAGAGTATTCTATTTCCTTTATGCTTATGGGTGTTTCTGTACATACTTTTGTTATCAAAGGCTTATGGTAACTAAAATAAGAAATGTAGGTTTTGCACTCAATACCATTTCAGAATCTCGAAAACACTGCATCAATCCTAGTATTTAATTTGTCGTTGATATTATTCTGTTATTTTGTAGAGTGCTTTCGTTTTATATCAGAAAGGTGCAGGAAAATTATCTCATTTGAATTTCAGGCTTGATATTATAGATCGCTTTATTGAAAGACAAGGGGTGGTAAATGAGAAAAAAAGGACGACCAGGAATTTTGCCTAGTCTCTTACGATTGACAGAAAAAAGCTTTTCAAAATTTATTCCTCCCACCGACAAAAAGTTGAGACCAACAAGGCAACTGTTGGTCGTGTGTTGGTCGAAAAGAAACTATTTTGGAAAACAGGTGAAAATAGAAACACGATATTTTTGTCCCGATTGCGATGTTGGGGTATGCTTGTCTCCCTGTTTTAAAATTTACAACACAAAAACAGAATTTTAAGAGAATAAAATTAACTGTAAGTACAATACTATCTTTTTAAATCTCATATACATTTTTATAAAGTGTTCTTTTGAGTTCACTCATCTCTTCGGGAAAAAAAGCCAACCTTAAGAAAAAATATGTTTTTTCAATGAAAATAAAAATTAGCATAATTCATTAAATTCAATATTTATAACATTTCTGACTGCTGATTTCAGTTTATATAGTTGATTTCATCTTAAAAATGTTTAAAAAATATGCCTACTTTTTGACATAATATGACAGAAACAGTTAAGTGGAAAACGTACATCGGCGGGTCTTCAGTGGTACCAGGACTCTAAACCACGTGACCTTAACCACTAGGCTACCGCGGCCACTAATAGTGTTTACATTACCACCGTAAAATAGTGGTAAATATTTACCGAGGGCTTTCGGACCCAGTGGATGAGTTTGTTTTTATCGCGGATAGTTCCTGATGCCATTGAAAGACCCTCGAATAATGGGGCTGATTCATATTCAATACATCCATGCTAAAAGTCATCTAATCGGCGTGGTATGGAAGTTTGGAGAAAGGGGTCTGATCAGATGTCATTCACGTTACTCGGTCGAGGCTCAAAATCCCCTCCTTACAACTAGTTCGTTGCCAATAGTTCTAGTTTCTCTTTAGAGTGCTATATTAATCTACAAACAATCCATCCCATCAAATAAGAATTTTCTTCTTAAAATATATTCATTCACTTTTTTTTTATTCTGGATTTTTAAGTAAAGGAAATAACTTGTTCTATTTTTTTTAAAAAAGAGATACAAAATAAAATGAAAATTTATTATTTAAAAGATGAACATTTATGATGGGCAGAGTAAAGTCTCCTTTCGCCCATTCATTACTGAAAAGATTTTTATCAATTCACGTGAAAATGACTTGAAAATTGAAATCCCAGAGTTATCATTTGTTACAATCAAGTCAGAGCTTTTTGTAAAGTTTTTTTTAATTCTTCTCTCTAGAAGAAATATTCACAAATGAATGAGGTAATCTGAATATATCAATCAAATTATAAAGAGGAACGGGGTGATACAAGCACCTTTATTTTTTGCATGATTCACACTTTTTTCTGATAAAAAAGCACGAAAAGTTATTATGTTAAAAGTGAACAACTGAAATGGTTAAAAATGTTATAATAATGATTAACTCTGATTTAAAATGAAGAGACATTCCATGCCCATTTTAAAATTTGTTTACCTTCTAGGTTTCTCCAGCTCAGAAATTTTATAAGTAATTTGTTTCCTTCATTTTTTCTCAATCATTTTCAAAGATATTATTCTACAAATACCTAGTTCATACAGTCCAAGGTGTGACAATTAAATTACTGGACTGGCCGTTAGGTTTGGCATGAAGAAGTAGGAATGGAATATACGCTGGTGTAAGAAATTAAGAGAATTTGCAGACTTGATTGATTACCTCTAGAAATACAGGACCGATTTTAATGAAATTTGATATGCACATACATTGATGCAATACAAAACAAATAACCATTCAACAATTGCAATAAACATGCATGATCGTGCGTAACACTCGTTGGAGTTGGAAGGTATGAAACAGCGGTGGTAGAATAAACAAAAGAAATGGGTTAATAGGGGAATGGCCCCCTCTTACAGCTATACAGGGCTCGCAGCGTGATGTCATACATGAAATAAGGCAGTTTATCAGTTCGTGAGGCATTCCACTCGTTCAGCAAAGCTGCTTCCCTTTCCTGGATGGTTCTGGGAGGGGGTTGCGAGTTGCAATTGCCAGACATGCTCTATGGGGTTGAGGTCTAAAGACCTGGCTGGCAATTCATACGGCGAATATCCTCATTCTCTATAAATTTGTCAACCAGAAGAGCTCTATGTGGCCTCGCGTAATAGTCCATTAAAATTAACTCGGGGCCACATGCACCCCTGAAAAGGTGAACATAGGTCTCCAAGACCTCTTCCATATACCTTACATCAGTCACACAGCCTCTTTCGAAGACATGGAGAGATGTGCGATTATCCAACAGGATACATGACCATTAAACCTCCTCCACCATATTTGTCGATTTTGTGGACATTGAAGGTAGGTAGCGGGTCCCTGGTTCTTTCCATATGAACGTACGGTGAGAATCGACATTTAGGCTGAAACGGGACTCATCGATGAACAGAAAGGTCACCCATTGATCCATTTTTCAATCTCTATGCTGTCTACACCATGCTAAGTGAACTCTCCTGTTCGTAAATGCGAGCGGGACGCAAACAGCAGGTCTTCTGGCAAACAACCCTCTCTCATGAAGTCTTTTTGAAACAGTCACCCTCGATACACGGGGCTGCATACAAGTAACGAGATAGTTGAGAAGCTGTAGCTCCTCTGTTACACCTCGCTATAATCTACAAATGGCGATCTTCTCTGGCCGTCGTGGCTCTCGAATGACCTTGCCCATGCTTTCACTCGATGGATCCAGTTTCCTGGAACTGCTTCCATAGGTTACACACGACGCTGGGTGTTAAATTGAACTCTCTACAAATCTGGATTTGACATTGGCCTGCTTCTAGCCTTCCCACTATTTGCCACCTCATTCCATCTTCTGAACGTTGGTGGTTACTCATTTTAACTGTTACAATTTGAATTGAACCGATTGCTTCAAAATAGCATCGAGAAATATCGCCGAGATGTGCTGACGGACGAAATACGTCTTCACTTACACGCGCTTATAAATCCTGCTTTTCTGCTGGACCCGCTTACACACACGTGTACCCTTTCGTATTTGGCGTACAAGATTTGTTTTTTTATCTAGAAGGAGTGGTTTTTCATTCAGTCCAGTTCTTTTCATGCAATTCGATGAAATATGCAAAATCTCTTAATTTTTCCCCCATCAGTGTGTGTAGTTGACCTTGATCCTACTGGTACTGGTGTGTGCGTGTGGCACGTTATCCCCCCCCCATCCCTTTATCTAGTTCAGTTTGTTTTTCATCCCTGTTTTGGTAAGACATTGCTGTGTCGAGTGCCGTGATTAACTTAGTCAAGTTGCACATAAATTTGAAATTCTCTGCGAAATTTAAACAAAAAACAAATTACAGCTGAATATTTCAAATTGTTAAAGCAGGTGTTTGGAGATTAATACTCGTCACATAATCAAATATTTGAATGGCACAAACGAATTTTGGAAGAACGGTTGCTGAGAATGATGAAAGTTCTGATTGATCTGTGGCATATCAAGGTTAGGAGACGGGGGAGGTGCCAGCTCAGGTGTCGTCCTTATATCTTGACCATGGTTCAAAATGACGAGGTTCGTCGCCAAAAGCCCTCGAGTAGCTGAACAGTGCGAAGTTAATATTCACTCACTTACTCATGTGGCATCAAGAACCGGTTATTCCCTTCGTTTCTGTTTAATGTTAATGATATTAACAAGATTGAATGGGTTCCTCAAGGACAAATCGTAAAACTGCAGTACTACATAGAGTTCCTTAAAATGCTTAGAGAAAGAGTGGGGAAGAAAAGACAAGATCTGTAGAGCAACAATATGTGGATTTTGCACCAAGACAACGCCCTGGTGCACATTGCACTCTCTGGAAAACAGTTCTTGGCGGACAAACGCATTACTGTGCTTTAACATTCGCCGTACTCGCCAGTTCTAGCACCATACGACTTTTAAATGTGTCTTAAAGTGGAAAATTCATTGAAGGGAATGCATTTTCAGTCTGTAGAAGAGGTGAAGGCAAAAACGGCAGACTTTCTAAAGATGATTGCACCTAATTAGCCGCAGCTGTGCCGCAGCTCTGTTTTGAATAGAGGAAAACCCTTATGCCGCTTCTGTTGAAAGGGAAGGGCAGTATGTTATTTGAGATTAAAAGGTATTTTGTGCTGTTTTCAACAAAGCTCATTTTTAAGATTAGGTTATTCTCCAGTTATTTAGTTGCAGCACCTCGTATTTCCTTTCTGAACTTAAAAGTGAATAAATACGAGACATATTTAATACGAAATATTTAATACATATTTAATACGAAATATTTAATACATATTTAATACGAAATATTTAAAAAAATAAAAAAAAAAAAAAAATATTTAAACATATTTAATACGAAATATAAAATATAATACGAAATATTTAATACATATTTAATACGAAATATTTAATACATATTTAATACGAAATATTTAATACATATTTAATACATATTTAATATATTTAATACATATTTAATACGAAATATTTAATACATATTTAATACGAAATATTTAATACATATTTAATACGAAATATTTAATACATATTTAATACGAAATATTTAATACATATTTAATACGAAATATTTAATACATATTTAATACGAAATATTTATACTATTTCATATTTTAATACGAAATATTTAATACATATTTAATACGAAATATTTAATACATATTTAATACGAAATATTTAATACATATTTAATACGAAATATTTAATACATATTTAATACGAAATATTTAATACATATTTAATACAAAATATTTAATACATATTTAATACGAAATATTTAATACATATTTAATACGAAATATTTAATACATATTTAATACGAAATATTTAATACATATTTAATACAAAAAATTTAATACATATTTAATTCATATTTAATACGAAATATTTAATTCATATTTAATACGAATGTATTTTTCATATAATTAATTTGTAGCTGTACTATAAAGTTAAATTTTCAGGATAAAAATAAAACGCATTTTTTAAAAAACCAAAGAAATCTATTCACATGTAATTAGTTAAACGTGGTGTATCTAAGGATTTAATAAATTTTAGCTCATTGATTATTTTTCAAAGAACTTATCAGCAAAAGCTAATTTTACCTATTGAGGCGATCTGTAAAAAATTCGGTTGTCAGATTACTATAAATAAGAAAATTTATTACAAATTGAAATATTGGCCTTTCTTAAAATGTTTATCTGCGTCGTGTTGTCTATTCAATGTCGTGTTGTATATTCTGTGTTGTGTTGTATATATAGTGTTATCAGTTCTGTTTTGTGTTGTCTAATTTGTTTTGTGTTTTCTGAAGAACGTTGTATAGTCTGCGTTGGTGTTGTCTGTGTGTGTTTGCGTTTTTTGTGTATTGCGTATAGGAGGTGCACTGGACCGCCTAATGTTTGTTAATTTGCATCACAATGTGTGTGAATATGGATAGTGAGGGTGGGTCACGAGTGACTTGAATTCTAAACCTGGTATTAAAATTTCTTCGAATGGTATCCAACACATTTTATTCCATGTATGAAACAAAATGTTTGGATATCGTAGCCCGTTGGAATGCATAGCCCGGTTTTCTACGCACATTACCTCGTAAAGATCTATATTCACGCAAATTGTGATGCAAATTAGCCAAGATCCAGCCATTCGATACATCTCTCTGTGGGTACCTTTCGCGATAAATTTTTCTTTTTATCGTGCATTGCCTTCTGCCAATCCGTAAACCAGGTGCATATCTGTCAGCTCAGTGTTTGTAAAACCTTCCATACTCCTCTGCGGGAGATAACACCTCAAATGACTGGTAATGCAGGCATGCTTCCTTTAATATCCATTTATTTTACACATGACTTACCAATAAAAAAAAAGAAAAAGAAACACTGCTTCAATATCGAGAAAATAATTTTATATTAAAATTAATGAATTTTATGGACATTTTCTAATTTAAAGCACACAAGTAAATAATATGAATTAAGAATTTTAAGTACACACAAGTAATTTTAGACATACATTATTCAATTCCAATTATTAGCCCACACTCTCTCCATATTTATCTTGTTCAAATTTTCAACAGTTAATAAAATGCATTTTAAAGCACTCAAATGAGCTGAACTTTTATATACAAGCTTATTTTAAATGACAATACAGTAGATTAATTAATTATTATTAATAAAAATTAATTGATTAAAACTAATTATTCAAAGAATTACAAATACAGCCACATTGGCATTATTTCTGGTGACTTAGCGACCTTTTTGGCGACTTGTGTCAAAACTTGAAATAGTTTTTTTCTCTCATATTAAAGCGCTCATTTGAGCTAAAATTTTCTATACACTATTGTTTTGGGTAACAATACGACAATTTAATTATATTTAATAAAAATTAACCGACTGAAATTAATTTTTTAAAGAATTATAAATACAGTCCCGTTGGCTTAATTTTTAGCGACTTGGGTCTCAAAACGTTAAAAGATTTTTTTTCTCACGTTTCAAAGCATTCAGTTGAACTGAAATTTTATGTACACGATTGTTTTGGAGGACAATACGATACTTTAATAATTAATAAAAATTAATTTCCCCTTAATGTTGTGATTCTGTCCTATGTATATACATATTTATATTAACTGTAACTATTTAATAAAAAGTAAATAAAATATTTTTTTGTTGATCTAAGTAGGAATCGACTTATATTTTTTTTTATATATATCACTTGTTTTATAGCTAGAAATTCTAAGCATACAATACCACGTGCCTCCTCAAATTTAATTGATCATAAAATCTATTAATTTTGTTAGAGTTTTTATTTTATTTTGTTTGTTTGTGTTTCATAATACGTCTCACATCTTTGCAATGTATCAAAAATCCCTCCAAGTGTATTTCTCCGCGTATCTTCTTAAATTTGTCTAGCCATCCATTGCTGCCTAGAAATTAGTCGTATTCCCTAATTGAAGAGCTTTCTTTATTACAAAAGGTCTAGAGATCGGAACAATTTATTCGCATTGTGTGTATCCTCTTCATATCTGCCTCATTGGCTTCTTCATAGACACATGTTCTTATACCTTTTGAACAAGAATTCGATGAGTCACAATTTTGTAACTTATCTCGACTTTTTTATAATAGTTGATACGCTGTTTAAAGGAATACTAAATTTTAAAGCAATATTCTTTTTCGTGACACCTTTATCCACTTCCTGAAGAACTAATATTTTCGTTTCACGCTTAAGCACTTACGTTTTGACATTTTCAAGGTACAAGAAATGAAGTTACCAATACGACTGATCAACACTACAAATGAACGTAGACAAGTTCAAGGACACGGTGATAAATCCACTGAGGGTAAAGATGACATTGATGATGTTCCTAGATTGGGTGTAACGCCCAGAATTCTATTGCTCTCGGCAAGTTAGGCACCTAATAAAACCTGTGTAAGATTAATAACCATCGTAAAATGTGTTAAAGGCAGAATAACTTGATTTGTCCAGAAATACTTTAAAAACAGGGAGAAAAAGAAAATGAATTGCAAGAAAAATGCTCGTTCTATAGAAAATGCACTTCGTTGTTGGGAGGTTATTTTGCGAAGAAAATCGTGAAATGGTTCTAGGAAAAAGTTCGTTCTATAGAAAATTTTGCAACTTAGGTTCGACTGTAATTTGAACGTATTTTGTGCTGCTTTAATTTTCACACTCGAATCTAAGCGATCGCAGTCTGCAATCGTGATACTGATTCTTATTCGTCGCCGTGATTTCGTAAATTTAGATAAATGCTATAAGAAAGTATTCTGTCCTTTGTTAGACGTCAGTATTTGGAGTATATTTTGTATAAAAGAAATTGAGGGGCAAAAACTATTTGGAGAGAGCTAAAATATGTAATTGATTTTTTTATGCTTTTTCAAAACATTGCCATCGACAATAAGTTGTACTCAACGGGCACTCGAATTAAGTGGCTATATAGCACACACACACACACATCTATTTTTTTCACTTCCTTTTTTTTTTTTTTTGCTTTCATAACCTCATTAGTTTTTCTCAAGTACAGAGTGTCATATTAAGTTTTTTCTTATAATACCAATAAGTCAACACGAAATAATAATACACGTTTAAAAGTTTTGTGTTTTGTGCAAAACTAAAGTCTCAAATACTTTACAACAAGCTTATGTAATTCATTTTATCCTAGTACAGTATTTCTAGTTCCATTCGTTAGTTTTCGCAGTTAAGCAGCGAAGCTTTCAGAAGGCAAGAAATTTTATCTACCGAGTTCATTTTTAATAATTTTTTCATCTTTACGAGCAGCCAACTTTGAAGTTTAAAACGTGCTGGAAAGCTTTTCGAATGTTTGCTGTGAGAATAAAAGCTTTAAGCAAATCCATCCGAGCCATCTGCCTCATTCCAGAGGAATGTCGCTAATTGCGACAAAGTTTGAGATAAATTATTCAGTTTCCTTTCGCATTAAATCGCCGCTTTCGCTGAATTTGTCGTAGCCTTTTCGCATCGTCAGACTATGTAAGAAAATTAATTTTGAACCAGTTAAGAGTGCTTTTTTTCGATAAAATTTGTTCCATCCTACCTCTTTTCTAATTTCAAACACAAAAAACAAACAGCTATTTTCTTTTTTAAAAAATACAAAAAAAACAACAACAAAAAAAATTGGTACGAATTTGATATAGGAGTGCTTCACGCCAAGTTATGTTTGTGTTCGCCAAGCTGGGTGATAACATCACAATAGGGTTGGTTACCTTGATAGTTTTACCGTATGGCTTGAAAATAGAGCTCCCCCTGTGAAGAAGGGGGGGGGGATAACCCTACAAGGGGGTGCAAGCATATCGTAATTTTTTTTTAAAATAGTTGGAATGAAGTAAAACTAAATACTTTCTAACATAAAGAAAAGATACATATTGACACTGATATAATTTATATATATCATCTGGCGATATTATGTCATCAAAAATAAAAGCTTCAATCTTTGATGCTATAACCAAATAAAAAAACATTTCCTATGAATTGCTGTAATCTCACGATGAGATATTTTTTTATTACGTTTCTTTTTAAAGCAAAAACACGACTCTTTCCGAGAAAAACATAACCCAGATATAGAATCGAAAAAAATTTTAGGTAGATGAACAATTCATCACTACTATTATTATTAAAATACTGTACATTAGCTGTAGGAAGAAAAGGAAGACTTAATTCACCCCTGATCAAGCAAGGGAGGAACTTGCTGAAATAATGCATATTTCTCATGATAGCGAAAGTTAATTAATTAAAGCGAAGATCATGAAACGGAAGGAAAATTTTCAAATTCTTCCTAAAGAATTTTGTCAACTAAAATATGAAGTCATAAGTTTACCACAAGACACTCTGCACCCTGTCAAAAACCACAAGCAAGAAAAAGTTCAACATGCTATTCGTCAATCATCAAAGGACAATAAAACTACAGTAACTTGAACTAAATATGAAAGTTTTGCCTGCAAATAACAGTCATGTAATATTAGTGAAAAGTGTCTGTGTGTGTGTGTGATGTGTGTCCTTTATTAAGGTCATGCACATTCGAATAATTTAAGTTCAGTTTTATTGGATTTTTTCTCAAATTATCAAAGAAAAAGTGAAAAGTCCTTGAAAGTAGGGGGAGTATACTTTCTTTTAATTAAATTGATCACTGGAATTACGATTTCTATCGAGTGCAATAAAAATAATTATAATAAAGCATTGGGGTGACTGAGTCACCCCACACGACCATTAACGTTAATATCGAGTACGCGTCTGCTTCTGGATTAAGACATTTTAAAGTCTTCTCGCTTTAAATATTAAAAAATAACACAATTATTCTTCATCGGAATTTTATATTCTTTTTTATTATTTAAAATCAATTCTAAATGCTAATTCTATGAGGCTTTAAATTATACAATTTATTTAAAACTATTCGCAATATGACCATTCATTTTTAAAAAAATCATTTTACATTTTTGTGTACATTGTTGTGTACTTGGTTTTCTTTCTTTGAAATTCAGCTATTATATTATGAATAATGTTTTTTTTTAATGAACTCATGCAAAGAACGGGAACTTCAGCCATTATACTTTTAAAGTGTCAATACTGCATGATATGAAGGATGGTTACAAATTAGTTCCACTCATAAAGTGGTCGCTACTCCACTTTTGTCTATCATTTCTAATCAGAAAAAAAATTTCAATTTGCACCTGTACGACATCGACAGCAAAAAGTAAAATTTATTTTAATTTTTTATCAAAGAATTTCTCACCAAATTTTCGTAAATAAATGAATAAATTTCTCAAAACAATGGGTTATGACCGGGCCACTTAAAAAGGCCCGTAGGGTCGCAGATTGAGTATCGCTAGACTAGACTGTTCTTCTATTTGCACTTTTAGAAATGGATGACGGAGGAAATAAATCTTTAATTAAATATCATTTTGTAATCTGTTCCAACTTCAAAGTTAGAGAAAAAACATAATAATTATCCTATCACTTAAAAGTAATTTACTTAAAATGTATATTACCTTAAAGTAACATGTACATAACTTAAACCATAACTTGTTTATTTGTACGGTTTAGAATTAAGATCGTACTGTAGCTTTAGCGTCAAAGTGCATTATTATTGCATTCAATACATTGTTATTGTATGGGGGGGGTGATAAAAATTATATATATACGGTTGAAAATTGTGTGGCCAGTAATGAAAGTTTGAGAAACACTGCTATAAGCTATTATTCTTCCTCGGTTGAATTCAAAAACTTGGTCAAAGACGCTCGATGACTTCCGCGATGAAACAGTTTACGCAAATAAATAAATAAACCCGCACGAAAAAACAATTGCCATACTTGAAAACGCCAATTTGTTCACCTTATTGGTCGCGCTTGCGAGGGGGGCTACGGTCGCCCGTGATGAGCGTCTGCGCTATAAAAAAAATTGCTAATGTTTTACATATTTCCTCGCCACCAACGTATGATGTAAATTTCACAAGGTTCACATGATTTACTTGGGGTATTGTATTTTGTGTGGTCAGCAGTGTGTATTACATGATTATTATATATAAATATTTTATGCTATATTGATATTGATTACTTTCAAGTTTTTTCTTATGTTCCTTATTTGAAATACATTTCAAAGCAAACCCTTCAAATTATTTTCCTGACAATTTGTTACAGCTAGGCCGCCATCTTGGATTCCATATCACTCGGCAACAAGTGTTGCTTGACGGAATTTTTTAATCGCACCCATCAGCGCCGGTATTTCCTTGCGGTATCAAATTAGGTCCAAAAATTTGTTTGGGTCTGTAGATTAAAAATGATTTGTGAAATGACCCCTTTGCTCTTGTTAATTTTACTCTTGTTTATTTTTACCAAACCCATGGGATCAATTCATGAAGGTCACGTGATAAATGAAATAACGTGTTCGCCACTGAATTCAAAATGAACATTACACTGATACTTGTTGTTCCACTTGAGAAATTTAAATAAAACTGGTAAATTTGGTTACTTGGTAAATATGCTCAAATATAAAAAAATCTCACTCATTTTAAAACACGCGGAAAAAACTCATTTTATTACATCGTTGCTTCAAATCCAGTGCAATTTCTTTACCCATGTACGTTACCATTGTCTACAAAAACAGGAGTTCCTCGACTAACGTGGTTATGACCGTGCTATGCGAGAATTTTTTGTTTATTTATTCCAATCGTTATTTTATTTATTTATTAAATTAATTATGTATGCACATAATGTAATTCAGGGCAATATGTACCGTGTTATATAGTCACATCAAGTCTTGAGGTATAAAATTTTATGCCAGTGAAATTCATTCCAATGAAACATAAAAACGAAGTAAGGTAACCTGAAATTTTTAATCAAAAACAAAGGTATGAAATACAAAAATTAAAAATAGAACAAAAATATGCTCAAACAATAATAATTGTTATCATAAAATAAATAGAAACGGCTTATTAGGATCACAATATCAATTTCCATCATATCACTCTCATCATATAAATTACGGCTAATCTATTTTTAGTGCGTTTTTCACGTAGTGGAACAAAAGCGCTATTAAGACGCAAATTTCGTCTTCGTTCCATATTTTGTCGTACCTTTTTCTCAGCCAATAAGCAACCGATTGACCTCGGGTTTTCATAATTGGGTCGCATTTGTGCCCTAGATGAGCCGAATCATATTTAAATTTTCCCATAGTTTTCCCGAATTTTCCTACAAATTTTCTTGAATTTCGCTAGTTTATCTCATTTTATTATTCTCATATTTTACTTAGTAAATTTATTGTTTGCAAAAAGTTTTTTAAAAAAATCCACCTGCATTTTGGAGGAAATCTTCACAAAAATGAGGAAATCTTCACAAAAAAAGTTCAGAAAACAAGTATAAAAGGCTCTCTGATTTTACTTTTTAAATTTAATTATTTCTTTTCAGCTCAATAGTAGTGCATTTAGCGGAGTAGTACAGTACACTACTTTCTGTTAGTAAAAAGTTCATTAGTTGCATTATTGTAAAATACAACATGTGAAAAACGCGCTAAAATTACTTGGCCATGCCAATGATTGATATCTTGTTTCCCTCAAAGTTGATCGAAACCCCTCTTCACTCGTTATTTCTCCATCATAACAAAAGTTGTATTTGACGTAGTTGCAATGTCCTGTCTGTTTCAGAATTTCCCTAAAAGGAGCTAAAGAGCCTTGCCATTCGCTTTTAAACGGTCCCCAACGTACTTCTTGAAGCGTCTTATCAAGAAAAATATTTTCATTTAATTCAATTACACAAATTAATTCAAATTTCGTTTCGTGTAAAATCCAAACCATGTTTTACAAGAACCATTATATACGAAGGTGGCCTGTACATACTTTTTGAAAGAATTCACAAGAAGCAATAGTTGGCAACAACGAAGCACATAAACTGATGTTCTGGAAACAGATTATTGCATTTTTCACGTGACTATGGCTTCACATCAATTTTCTGTGATACTAGGACTCGAACCCTCGGCATGCCAGGCACAAATTCGTGATCAGTGCCGTGGCCATTTTAACACCCAGATGCTATTCGACGAAAACCGCGACTGAACAAACCCAAGCTGTTTGTGGGATTAAGAGAGCGATTATTAACGTCGCACCATTCAGCTACTCGAGGGCTTTTGGCGACAGACTTCGTCATTTTAAGCCATGGTCAAGTGACGAGGACGAAACCTGAACTGGCATCCCCTGTCCTAAATTCCCCACTACACCGATGGGAGCCTAGAGAGATTTAATAAGGTGAAAAAAAATGAACCCCAATGTTCAAATGAATGACTTCAAAAGATGAGAGTATCACACTTTATTAGTTTTTCCCGTAAAAAAAGAAAAGGACCGTTTCCGAATAAAAATTTTAGAAATTTAGTTTTAAATTATAGAGGCGCATTATACATCGGAATATATACGGTGTTTACTAAGATACAGAGTCAAATAGAGTGAAAATCACAAAATCACTTAACAACGAAATTGAAGAGACTGGCATATTTTTTCATGTTAAAAGATATTGCAAAAACATATATTCAACTAAATTAAGTTTATTAGAGTTTATTTTATTTACATAGGTATATGTATATATGTATAGATTTAATAAAAAATAAATGAAACGAGAATTTAAAAAATTACTTTGAAAGAAAAATCTTTTTTTTTTTTTGAATTTTTGAAAAAATTGGTATTTTTTTTTTGCATTGTTTTTTTAGCATCAAATTGGCAACAAATTGTCCGATGTAATTCATTTTGCAATTCATATCACCATTCTAATATGCGTTATAAATACCTGCGCACACTCTTCATGATGATCCTCACTTTGGATGGCAAGTGAACAGAAGCTGCATTATTTATTTCACTTTCGTCATCGAAATCTACATCAATGATATTTCTTGAGCTTTGAACAAACTCCAAAATGTCTTTGACTGCCATATTAGCTGAATATATATTATCATCATCTACTGTAGTGGTCTCTACTGTAGTGTTTTTGTGGAACCCCATTCCATACACATACTCCGAGAATATTTCTCAAAATAATATTTAAAATAAATCAACATGTTATATGCACATTTTGTGAAATTAAAAATATTGCATTTATTATTAAAAAATTCAAATCTAATATTTTAATATGTGATTTACTCAATAATATTAATTTGTGATCCAAGTGTCACCTACCCATGCATTCTATTTAATAACTGGGATATGTGTGCTTGCCTTTTTTCACACAAACTGTCGAAGTCTGGGTCAATTGGGATTAAATGCAATCGCATTACATTTTCTGAGTTTAATTTTTTATACTTTGCTTTTGTAGCCATTTACGGAAATTCCAGGATCATACCAGGAGAAATATATTTCACTTCAACACATTGTTCTGAAAGGCATTCAATGTTTATAGCTGTATAAGAAATCCCATGTATTTTGTATGAATTTACAACCTAAAATTTAGAAGCTGTTCTTGCTTAAATTTAGATTTTAGCATCGAATCTGATGATAGGTTGTTTCCTTTCCTTTATTATAGGTGTTTTTTCCACAAATTCTAAAAAGTGCCTTTTCCATTAGAAAACTATTTAGTTTTACATGATATTATGCTAACTAACGAGTATAAAATATTATCTAATGAAACCAGAGATAGTAAACAATAGAATATTCACAATCTAGTAGGAAGTATATATATACAGATAAAACGTGTTTTAATATTCTTTTATTATAATATTATAATGAAAGATCAAAGAGTTGTAAAATAAAGTTATTATAGATAAATACAATTTTCAATTTTAATTAACAGGATGAACTTTAGATACTTGTAACTCTATAAACTTCATAAAGAAATTGAATCAGTTATGATGCACATTAAAAATTTCCTTTTATATTTTTTTACTGTGACTCGTGGAACCTTCAGAGTTCTATGGAACACTGTTTGATGACCACACTAATCTACTGCAACGAATTATTCCTATGGTACAGTAGAAGAGTCCAATAAAGTACAGTGGCGTTTGTAGGGGTGGAAGATAAAAGTAGCGCTTAGATAAACAAACCGACTCGTGTCACAGGACTTTCCGAGCGTATTTCAAATCCAAGCTATTTTTCTTTGTACGAAACTTGTAAAACCATCTCTTTTTAGATTCTTTTTTAATCTCGCCTGTGTGTGTGTGTGTGTGGCTGGTGATTTCCACATATTTTGTTCATTCCCAAAAGGGAACATAGTAATTTGTCGGGACCGTTAAGCTATTTCGTGTTAACCGATATTTCGTCTTAAGCAATTTCACTTTAAACATATATGCTATTCACTCACTCACTACGTTAATTTTTTATTGCTCTTAGGAGATTCATTTCTCTTAGAAATCTAGGTATATATTATTCTTGTTTTAGTTACGAAAAAGTCGGGAGAACCCCTTCCGTCCTCCTGTGGTCTCTTATCAAAGTTGCATGTGTAAGAGAAAGTGCTCTTTCTTTCTTTGCTCCTCTATCTCGCAGATATAAATGGAATTCACTTGTTTGCACAAACAGAATCTTTCTTTCCTCCTCTGCCACGAATCAAAAACTGAATAAATAATTAAAGTTGCGCTCCCGAATTATTCATCCAGCACGAGACGGAAGAATGTCGCTTGATTATGTAAATTACTTCTGTCCTCTCGTGAAGGAAGATTTGAGCTGAGAATATTTGTCTGCTTTGGCGAAAAAAGAAGTACGAAGAAGTTTTTCAGGGGGGGGGATGGCATTACGTTTGGGAGTATGGAGCATAATTCCTTTTACGTGTACTATTTTAATTTTTTTTTTTATTATTCCCAAAGTAGCTCTTGATTTATTCTGAATTTACAGTGACTGAAACACACTAGTACGCCTTTACAGTTACAGTTAAATTCAGTTACATGAGAATCGGGTATTGTGTGTGTGTGTGAAATACCTTTTACATTTCTAAAAACAACTTAACTTGTTATTGATAAAAATCTTGTGGCTGCGATAGACTAGTGAGCAAGGTAACGGACTTTTAGCCGGAGTGTCATGAATTCGAGCCTAATACAGCTGAAGACCTGCCATGCCGAGGGGTCAGAAGCATTTTAAATATGTTGAGAGCCGAAGCGTCCTCCCGCTGGAGTCGTGTGGAATTTAGGAGAAGGGGGTACCAGCTTAGGTATCTCCTCTACGTTTGACCGCGCTTCAAAATGCCGAGGTCTGTCGCAAAGAGTCTTGGTGCCGCTTTACGGAGGACGTTAATATAACCCATAAAATAAATAATTCAGCCAATAGGGAATCAAATTTATCACTCTCTACGTTCGAAGTTTTTGCTCTGAGAATCACCCTCAGCTTAGAAGAGCTGTCATTTGGAAGGGAATTGTTTAATCGCGCGCCAAACTTCGCCAAATCTTTCGAATATCGCCAAATGGAAAACAAGAAATTAAAGCGCTTTGTTACTCAAGACCGCGGAAAGAAATTCCCCTGAGAGCAACATCATGAATTCAAAGCCAGGAATTACCCCCTTTCTCTCAAAGTCATGTTTATTTAGAAATTTCCTCTTTTTTTTCTTTCCTTATCCCACATTTAAGATGATATTTTTTTATTTCTTTGAAGAGTAAGATCCTTAGAGAGCCGCAGAACTTTCGGGATTTCTTCGATCTCAAAAGAGAAACAGAAACTCAAAAGCCAGGCTCCAAATTTTTCTTTATTTTAAGAATTCATTTTGCAAAAGAGAGAAACGAGAAACATGTTGCGAATTTTTTATTTTTTATTTATACGATTCGGCTCTATTTTTCTTTATAGCATCAATGGTTTTATTTCCAATAACTTTGTTGGCCACCCATCCGATATCGTGGTTAGTGACGCTGACTCCGGTGCCGTAGGGCCTGGGTTCAGATCCCGCAAAAGGCATGGATGTTTGTATTGTAATCCTTCACACACACACACCACGACTAATTTCCTTCTTCCTTTGTGATGTGTGCTACATGCTTCCTTCTGTAAGCCCTCGTGTGATACTTTGTGGTGCACGAGGATTTATGTTGTTGTTTCTTATGCCACCTGATCTCGACTGCGTCAGATCCAGGCCCACGAAATTCATCATGGCAAGGGGCTGCATGTACGCCTGTCGTTGGCCGTAGCCTTGAGCACTATACAGGTGACAGTACGATTTAGCTCGGTTCCGCCCCAATTTTGAGGGAGAACACCCTGGGGGAGGGTCAGGGGACTCCCACCTCTCTTCCCCATCCACCAACCTTACAAGAGGACTTGCGGCTCAATGGCTATTTAGAGTACCCCCATGCCGCAAAGGCACTATACATTTACAAACATCCATGTCTTCTCCGGGATTCGAACTCAGGCCCTACGGCATAATAGTCAGCATTGCTAACCACTATACCGGATGGGCGAGGATTTATAAATGTTCTGAATAAAAAAAAAACTTTGTTGAGTAGTATCTTTGTTTGAACCAAGGATTCGAACCAGAACTGACCAGGAAAAATAAATATTTCGGTAAGATATATCTTCAGTCACATTTTCTTACTGCAGCAAAATGACTGGGGATTATCCATATTTTCTAATTTTTCGTCAATCCTTTAATTATCATCATTACACGTACATTACTTCTCGATTTTCTGGTTTGATGTTCAATTGTTCTCTTCTGTTTCTGTCCTTGTAATCTAAGTTTTGATAGAATTACATTTTTTTTGTTTTTGATAGTTGAATCTTTAATATGAATAAGAATATACATGAAATAAAATATTACTCATTCGGAATTGAACCAAAAACCCTTATTTTCGGTGAAACGATCGGAACTGAACGGATATATATTTTATTATTTGAACCGCGGAACGAAAACAAATTATGGTTTGAAGTCCTGGTTTGAACCAAAGTTGCTTCAGACAAGTATCAGATGTATTTGAAGCAGAACTCGTAATAATTGTAAATACTAGTTACTAGCTGATTCATCCAACTTCCACATGAAACAATGGGCATGAACCCGTGGTTGCACGAGCCAACGAGTTTCATATTATCGTTGCACTGACAGCCAATACAAGGGTGAGGGTCCTCCTCATTTTGAGCCCCAGTCCAGCAACTCTCTCCAAATTACCATCCTACATGAATGGGAGGACTTTCAGCTCTCTTCCTCTGCAGAGAAGGTATTCAGTATGTGAAACCACAACACTCGGGCCACTTGTTAGTGATCCTAACCCCTAGGCTGCCCCTGGTGTCTTAAATGGGAGTGAGGGGATATTAACGTCACACTATTCAGCTACTCGAGGGCTTTGGGCGACGGACGTAGTTTTGGACCATGTTCAAGGAACAAGGACAACGCCTGAGCTTGTAACACCTCTCCTAACTTCCACACCATACCAACGGGAAGACGTTTGAGTCTCGACAGATGTAACGTGCATCGACTACCTATGCATAGCAGTACTGGGCTCAAACTCATGACACGCCAGCCACGAATTCGTGCCCATAACCACTAGGCTACCACGGCCACCCAGCTTAAGTGTCATCCTCGTCACTTGAAAGAGGTTCTAAATACAAGGTCCGTCGTCAATACCTCAAAAAGGTGATGCTAATGGAATTAAATAGGAAACTGACCTTGAGATCCCTGTCCGGAAAATAAAAGGGAATTGATTGATTTGTTGTGTATCATCAATGGTGTGATGGTACACATGTAAATGGTACCATCACACCGTTTGATGTACTTGGGTGATGTACTTACTAATTTGAGAAACTCGATCAAACGAGGAGAACAACACCCGAGCTTTCACTTCATTTTTTAAACACCATTCCAAGGATTACTTTTCGGATGGATAGATTTAACGTGCATCAGCTTGACCCCACCTAGAACGGCATTAGGATTTGAGCCAATGATTCTACCAAAATAACACCGATCATGATTACTGCTGCCATCGAAACAGAATTGAAATAAAGTCCTACTAAAAGAAGAAGCATTGAAAATAATAGTCACCCCTCGCAATTTTTTTGAAGGAAGCCACGCTGCAATCCTGCTACAACACCGACCTCAAAAAGAATGATTTAATGTGCTCTGTGAAGAAACCCTAGCCTTTGCCGGACATCTAGATCTCAACCCTATTAATCTTGCGAATAATGATATTTCCTTCGTCATTTCCGAATCTCAAACTTCCATATTCCTTTCATAATCCTTTTTGTTCCATCCTCGTGAATCCAATTCATCCAATGCAGGCGTTTCTGTAAGAAAGCCATCAAGGAACCGGATCACAGATGGAACGATATGGAACCTATTTTATATAGAACATAATTTAACCCGGGAGTGGTCACCGCGGGCTAATGAAATCTTTAATTCAGGAAAAACTTTTTATTTGTTAGAAATGACCATGTCAGTATCTTTCACTATTATAGTCTTCATGGAAACTAAAATGTTTTTGTCGCACATCTCCCTCTTTTTTTGGAAATGACAAACTATTTTTTTTCACAATTTTAAGGTACTTGGGGTGACTGAGATCCCCGAGTGACCATTTTTGATTCAAAATATTTTCTAAAAACAGGCTATACATTTTTGCCCTGAACGACTTAAATGTTTGATTGCTGTGTAGTACGACTCATTATGGTTTATAAATGGAAATGAACAGGGGCACTTGCAATCTCTATTGAATGAAGTCGCAACTTTGGAAAAAGAAATGAATCAAGCAAGGGAAGAACCTGATTAAATGACGGATATGAATCATGATAGCGAAAATAAATTTAAGAAAAGCGATGAACATGAAACGTTTGAGTCTCGAAAGGTAGATTTTCAAATGCTAACTCCATCGTAAAAAATATAAAGCAACAAGTGAACCACCTGACACACTGCACCCTGTCAAAAAGGCACAGGCAAGAAAAAGTTGAACATAGTATTAGAAATCATGTAAGGACAGCAAAACTACAAAAATAAAATAGGACAGTTTTGCCTGAGAATATCATTCCTGCAACGTTAGCGAAATGTGTCTGTGGTTTGTGTCATTTCAGTTCAGTAGGATTGTGGATTTTTTTTTCTTCTCAAATTATCAAAGAAAAATTGAAAAGTCCTTTAAAAGTAGGTAAATATGCTTGATCTTAGTTAAATTATTCACTAAAATTAGGATTTTTATCGAGTACAATAAAAATAATTATAAGAAATAAAAAAATTGGGATGACTCCATTACCGTTCGCGTACATTATCGTTAGTATTAATAGCGCGATTTCTCCTAGGTTAATGGTAAAAAGAAAGAGAAAAGTAAATCTAAAAAGAAATTGTTACGTAATACACACATATTTACTTATCAGTATTTAGCAGTGGGGGGCAAATCGCGGGCGTACAGAGTGTTTTTTCGAACCGTCGAGATAATCAGAAAGCCAAAAAATAGAGAATATGTTTTCTTTTTTTGGTCGACATTACACTTACCTCCAAAATCTGCGTAAAGAAGATTATCTTCCATATTCAGGCAAAAACCGCAAATTAAATGGAGTCTTTCTGAATCATCACACCATTTTATTGATTCCCCCAACGTCGTCAATTCAAATAGTAAAAGCAACAGTTACCGATCTCATGCATAAAATAATGCAGTTATTTATAAGTTGAGAAAGACACAAATCGTGTGCCTCGAATGATTGATTGATTGAATGCAAACGTCGCACTGTTCAGCTACACGAGGGCTTTTGCCGACGGACCTCGTCATTTTCAACCATGACGAGGATGACACCTGAGCTGGCACCCCCCCTAACTACCACACCAACGGGAGGACGTTTGAGCTCTCGACAGATTGAACGCGCATCGCTCCCCTACACGGCGGATATTTTAGTGGATCGAACTCATGACACGCAAACCATGATTCGATGCCTAGACCCCTCGTCCTCCGCGGCCCCAATGGCGTGCGTCCAATGTCTGAAAAATAACCTTTACGATACTGAGTGGCTGAGCCAAAGTTGTTGCTTTTTGTGCCGTTTTTCTTTTTTCTCAACACATTTGGCAGGGATTCAACTAGCTGAGTGGTTTCGTACGGTTTCTGAAGGGATCACTTCTTTAGGCGCATTTTGCTGAAAAGTCAACTTGAATGACGCTCGGGAATGTAACGCTCATTCGGCTTTTTTCGTCTTTCGTCAGAAATCTTGTTGGGTCGGTCAAGATTCAATAGTCCGTGACATACACATCCCTAAAAAGAAATCGTCACCAAAGATGGGGTGTTTTCCCTGGGTTTCGAGTAATACTCAGTCTTCCCTCTTGTGTGCTTGCATAGTTAGTTTTTTGTTTCCCAAAAGATAAACAGTTGATACAAACTTCGAAAAAGACAATCCTTAAGGAATTTTTAAAAAAATCAGATGATATTTATGTAGAAGAGTATCAAGTTTTAATATACATGGCTGGTTACTGTGTGCACAAAATGAAATTCGAAAGATCCCATTGCAGATATATATTTGTTTTAAATAAAAGAATCAATTTCGATTCAAGAAATGTCGAAGGGACGAAATATTTGAGTCTTCTGGATAGAGGAGGTTTTAAAATGCCCACAGGATATTGTTATGAAAATCATTTCAACGTAACATTTTATTTTGAATTTGTTAACATCGAAAAGATTCGAGTCATAATATCTTAAAGTGGGTTGTCAATTATCTTGCTTTCCAAGCATAACAGAAGCCTATCTGGAATTACATGAATTGTGGAATGTCTTGCATTCATTTCATTCGTCTTCCTTAAACTATAATACACCAGCATTTTCATATTCATTACATTCGGAAATATATGCTTAAATAATTATTTAAAATAGCTCAGTGAAGAAATTTTAGCGGCGAAAGATAATCGAAAAATAATGAAATTTAATTCCAATTAAATTAATGTTTGGTTTTTATATTTCCCTGTTTTATTTATTTAAAAATTCAATTATTGATTCATATTTTATTCAATGTGCATGTACTTCCTTATAATTCATTTTTATACTATATAGAGAATGGACGTAGCACAAATATTACAGAAGCATTTGGATTTAATCAGTCATGTATCGGAAAAATTTATGCAGCAAAATGTAGAGCAGAAAATAATTCTAATGGTTGCTATTTATATTGCACTAAATCAAAGTGTAAAGAAAATTATCGAATTCATTCACAAAAATTTTATCAGCCTACACTAAAGCCGGATCGGCTTTTCTGAACAAATTACCTATGATTTTAAATGGGGATTTTAATGTAGATTTTTCAAAACACAAATCAAAAACATTAGTTTATTTTTTAAAGTCAAAATTCAATTTGTCGTAGCCTTTCGCTACCCCTGTGATTATTAACTCCCCTTCGATTAATATCTAAATCTGAATATGTTGGATCCATAATTAATTACAACTAAATTAGTAAATCAATCTTATTTATTTATCTTTCTTAATTGAGAAATACACAAATATTATTCAAACTATAAGAACAAAACAAATTACAGTGGAGTGCGAGAAGAATCTGATTATGAACGACGGAATACTAACTGAAACCACGGAGAATAACGTATACAATCAAACTACGCATTTATATCTAATTTATGAAAATAACTGACCTGATACCTTTTTCTTAAGGCAGGTTTCCCTAATTCTGGATTGCTTTAAGGAGCGGCTTCAATCTTAGATATCTTTCAGTTCCGTCCCGAACCGAATTAATGAACACTTTTCAATCGTCTTCTCCCGACGAATATATTTCCACTAGATAAACTAATCTCTCAGAATCACCTTCTTAATCAACCTCGTAATCATCCTCTTTCTCTTCATTTCATTTCTCCCTTTTATATCTTTTTCGAACTCGCTAAACCCGAAACTATCTTGTTTGCATAAGTCACACCTTTGGCTCTCGGAAGATTGGTTGATATAAATAAAATCTTTAAAGATGTGAGAGAAGGTTAGTGAAACGCGTAAGCACCCGTCACAACCCCCCTCCAAGAAAAAAAGCGTGACTTATTGAAGGTCTAAACGACCTACAAGAACTCGCTTAATTTACCTAACGTCTGAAAAACACTGAACCTGCACAAAATTTTAACTACTCTAGAATGCCTAAAAATACTAAACTTGTAGAAAGTTAACTCACGAACTTTAGAATGCCTGAAAATACTGAACTTGTAGAAAGTTTTAACTCACGAACTTTAGAATGCTTGAAAACACTGAATTTGCAGAAAATTTTAACTCTCTAGGTTAGAAACTTTAATTAAACTAGCACACAGAAATGACTACTCAAAGGGGTAGTCCACTCTAATTTATTGATCTTGTACAATATATACAATCCCTACAGTGCATCCCATTCGGGCGAAGATCAGGGGAAAACCTTTCAAGGAAAAAACCCTGATCATGCACTTTACTTAAGTGCTAATAAATATAAAATTTTACATTAATATCTTCTCACGACATCAAAGTTTTCATCGCATCACTATGTTCAGGGACTGCTGCCCTGAAAGGAAACCTTGTCAATTTTTTCTAAAACATGACATTAAATGCACAGAACTTTTATACAACTTCCTTATTGACATAAAATATGGCATATATTATATTATATATATATAGTTTCATAACAAAATAACCTTTATCTGGTTTCATTTTCAAAAAATTCCCAATCAATCGCGCTGCGCTGTTAATGTTTTTTTGTTAGTATTCCTAATTACGCCGCGCCCAGAAACCAGACACTACTTATACATCTTAATAATTACACACAAAAATATATACATTTTTTACATAGAATATATTACAACAAACAATACAAGTAATCTCACATATAAAGCCTCGTCTTTAATGTGTAGCAAAACAATTGCAATTCAACAAATGTTTTTCCACAATTTGGAAAAAAATTAAATACAAAAGCTTTTTCAACCGATATGAAAATACACATAACGCAGTAACTTTTGTAGGTTAATTTTACAAAAAAAATAGACTAGCCCACATGGAAAATACTCCGAACTGTCTGTCAGAGGAAAAATAAACAAATTAGAATTATACAACCTGGCTAGTCTTTAGATCCAATCTGCATAGGCTTTGTCTCCAACCATGGCCTCTGTGCTGGATGACCTTGTCCTAGGGTTGTCCTCTCTGCGCTCCCACCTTCTGGGTCTCCTCTTCCATTGAGTCCGTTGAAGTTGATATGCTCCTGCTGAGGCGTTGTTTTCCTTTGTGAGAACTGGAACTTGGCTGTTGTCCACTCGACGTCGGCTCCGAAGGTTGTATGGACAGCTCCTTTCCTGATGAGGTCTGTTGTACTTGAATCTGTGGGATGGTCCTGGAACTGCTCTTTCAGAACTATTTTCTTCCACCTTTCTATACCGCTTTCTGGAGGGACGAGACGGCATTGACGAGGACAACTTTCTCTTGTCTCGGGATACCTGGGCCTCTGGTCTCTTCTTCTTTTGTATGTTTTCTCTCCAAGAGTCTGGTCTTCCTCTTTTCTCTCTCTCAGTCCAATACGGTTTTTTTCCCTGTAATTATACACATCACCCCCCGAAGAAACAGCAGACTCCGTTTGCCCACGTTTTTTTCTTCTCACCTCCACTCCATCGCGTCTATTCGCAACTATATCTCTACTACCATATAAATTTCCTGATTTCGATCCTCTACGACAACCCCCATCACTCTCCGATTGCACCAATCTCGACTGCCCATCATCCGATCTGACTGATGCCACTGCACCATGATCACTACTATTGGCACTTTCCGACTCGGCCACACTGTCTTCTCTTTGATGGTAAATTTTCACCTGGTCCACATTAACAGTTATTCTTTTACCAAATTTTAATATTACTAAATTATTATTATTTTTTACACTCAGAACTTTATATGGGCCCTCAAACTTTGGCATAAATTTACCCACTATTTTCTTACTTGCCGAACTTAACGGGTGAGTTTGAACTAATACTAGATCATCAACTTTCACATTACTTTCACGCCTCTTTTTATTTAATATTTCGCCCACTTCTCGTGCTGGCGCTTTGTATGAATTCTAGCCTCCTCAAACAACCTTTCTATGTTCCCACAAACTAAATCTGATCCATCAGTTACCGATACTAATTTTTGAAAAGGGGTGATTAAATTTCGACCTAAAAATAATTCCGCCGGTGTTTTACCCGTTGTCTCATGTACTGCTGTCCTAATAGCATATCCGAACTCTTGCAGAAATTGATCCCAGTTAGTGTGATTATCCGCGACAAAACTCGAAATCATTTTTAAAAGAGTGCGATTAACTCTTTCCGTTTGATTAGCTTGTGGACGATATACCACAGTTTTAACGTGTTTTATGTTCAACCTACGACATACTTGCTCAAAAACTTCGGATATCATTTGGGGGCCGTTGTCGGTGACTAACTTAACAGGAGCTCCATAATGCGAAATATAATTCTCAAAAAATGCATTGGCAATTGCTTTAGCCGAAGCTTTCCTTAAGGGAACTATTTCAACCCATTTAGAAAAATTATCTGTAATTACTAAAATAAATTTATAGCGTTCTGGACTAGTTGCAGGGTATGGGCCTAACAAATCTAAAGATACGATTTCATTCGGAAAATTCGTTACTATCGGAATTAATTGACCAGCTGGTAATCCGTTTTTATAATTGACTTTTTGGCATTGGTCGCAGGTTGCTACATATTTATAAATGTATTTCCTCATGTACGGGAAATAACACGCGTCTTTTAATTTTAAGTAGGTTTTCTTTTTGCCTAAATGGCCTGCCATCGGCGAGTCATGGAATTCTCGCATAACATCTTTACGTAATGTTTTAGGTATAAATACTCTTAATTCATCTAGTGTAGTTGTATATTTTGCATAATATAGCAATCCGTCCCTGATTTTAAAGTCTCGGGACCAATTTCTACAGATTGATTCATTAATGGAACTATCGTCCGGATTTTCTAGAAAACGTACGATGTGACCCAACTCCGGATCATTTCTCTGTTCCTCTCTCAACTGTTCTCTAGACGATAATACTAACGATCTAATCACCGCACAAGACACCTTTGGTGCTTCATTACTTTCTAACGGGTTTCTAGACAACATATCAGCCACTAAATTTTGCGTACCTGGGTGATGTTCCCATTCTACATTAAAATTCGCCAACTTTTGTTTTTGCCCTGTATTTAACTTAATCTTTAATAAATCTATCCGTACCGGTTCGTCCGAACTTGCCAATTTCTCAATCTGCGAGTACGGAATGATTAACGATTTTTTAACAAAATCAAAACTGATCCTTGCATGTGACATAAAATCAATACCTATGATGCATGGATCTTGCATCTCAGCAATCACATGAAATTTCCACAACTTCGAAAATTCCCTTATCTTAATTCTTAACTCAACTGTGCCTAAATTTCTGCATTGTGACCCTTGAGCTGTAACTACTTCAGCTAACGATTTTTTAATAGGACAAAAAGAAAAATATGATCGGTATGTTTTTTCTGAAATAAATGACTTTTCCGCACCTGTATCCCAGAGCGCTTTTAAAAAAGTATCATGCAATAGAATCGGTACATACGGAAGATCAACTGGTGATAATCGTAATGAATTAAGCTTAATTCTATTAGGAGGATTTGACTCAATACGATCTCTTTGAAAGTTTAAATTGGCATTTCTTTGCCTTTCGCTGTTGCAATCAACACGCCTCCAATTCTGCTTTGCTGAATCATCATTAGGACCCTTCCTAACCACCATCCTACGGTTCTGATACCGGTCTGTTCGCTGATTTGGCTGATTGTAGCAATTTCCTCCCTCGAATCCTTGATTTTGATAATTACGACGAGAAAAATTATTCGCACCCCTGCCTAGTCCTCTTTGATCATTTTGACTATTTCCGACCTCTGTATCTCTCCAATTTCTATTATTCCTTCTTTCCTCAGGATTCCTACTCATATCCCAACTTCGTCTAGCAAAATTATTACTCGAACCCTGGTTTTCCCTGCGGCTATGACGTTCCTCATACCGGTCTACCCACTCTACCAACTGAGCTTTCGTTGTGGGGTTTCGAACTTCTAAGTAATCCATTATTTGGGGTTCTAGACGCATTACTATGTGATCGACCAATTTTATTTCATCATAATTCAAATCTAAAGCCTTATGAATTTTTAATAGTTGAAAAATAAAATCTGACGGGGCTTGACCTCTCCGTTGTTTCGATGAAAAAAACTGAGCCTCTAACTCTGATTTATTCCGTATTACAGGAAATCTATCTGACAATTTCTTTTTATGCGTTGCAAATGCAGTCGCTTCTTCATTTACAAACTCGAACCCTATAACGTCAAACCAGTCTAACGCTCTCCCAATTAAATGACCTTTTAAATACGCACATGATAGATTCGCCGGTATTTCATAGTAGGCTATGTTGTCATCTATATTTGATATAAACTCAGACACATTTTCTTTACCCGAAAAAAATAATTCCGGCAAAACTCTAAATCCTGCACTTGCTCTTAATTCCGATATTTCGTTTGAGCGCCAGTGTCGTAGCCTTTCGCTACCCCTGTGATTATTAACTCCCCTTCGATTAATATCTAAATCTGAATATGTTGGATCCATAATTAATTACAACTAAATTAGTAAATCAATCTTATTTATTTATCTTTCTTAATTGAGAAATACACAAATATTATTCAAACTATAAGAACAAAACAAATTACAGTGGAGTGCGAGAAGAATCTGATTATGAACGACGGAATACTAACTGAAACCACGGAGAATAACGTATACAATCAAACTACGCATTTATATCTAATTTATGAAAATAACTGACCTGATACCTTTTTCTTAAGGCAGGTTTCCCTAATTCTGGATTGCTTTAAGGAGCGGCTTCAATCTTAGATATCTTTCAGTTCCGTCCCGAACCGAATTAATGAACACTTTTCAATCGTCTTCTCCCGACGAATATATTTCCACTAGATAAACTAATCTCTCAGAATCACCTTCTTAATCAACCTCGTAATCATCCTCTTTCTCTTCATTTCATTTCTCCCTTTTATATCTTTTTCGAACTCGCTAAACCCGAAACTATCTTGTTTGCATAAGTCACACTTTTGGCTCTCGAAGATTGGTTGATATAAATAAAACTTTAA
>BMAO01007765.1:0-61518 GCA_019973975.1 Trichonephila clavata
ACTGAAATTCCAGCGCTACATCTCTGAGGCGTTGGAGCCCGTGGTCCTCCCACGCATTAGTGCTTGCCATCAGCCATATTCCAAACAGGATGTTGCGCGACCTCACGTGGTACGCAGTGTTCAAGAGTTTATCTTTACCCATCAGATTGACTTGCTTTCTTGGCCTGCTTGTTCTCTCAATCTATCGCTAATCGAAAACGTGTGGTCTATGCTTGCTTAACTACTGACCTCTGGATACACCACACCACTGCTACACCAGACCACATTTGGCAATATGTGGAAGCTGCATGGACTGTTGTGCCCCAAGGATACATTCAAAGCCTCTTTGATTCTATGCCGAAGTGTGTGGCAGCGGTTAATGCCAACAATGGTAAGTACACTAACTACTGATTTTTTCATCATCCGCACGTCACAAGAGGCTGTACTTTTAATTATTTGTTCTTTGAACAGCATGTTATCTGCCAAATACACGTCCCAGTGTTATTTCTGGTCCTTCTTGGTGTTGCGTTTTGTGTGCCCTGCAGTGCATACAGATGAAGGGTAAAATAAAGTAAAAATCTCATTCTTATGTATGTTCTGCGACAAAAGGAATAGAGTTTAGAGGCATTTCTGTTTTTTAATGTATATAATAAAATGTGAAGGCAAGATTTCTGTTAAGTGAAACTATCATTTTAGTTCTTTTTAACTTTTGTTGTGATGAGAGGACACCTACCAAATATTTACAAGAGATAAAATATAAGGTACATTTAAAAAAGATGCCTTAGTAAGAAATTTCAAAAAAGGGGAGAGGGTCTACTGTTGAAATTATACTACATGATTAAGTGAAAAATAGATAAAGCTTGAATCTGACTGATTCGAAGGTGAAGGAAAAGAGCTGGATTATGAACTATTTAATGTACATTATTGTACAACTCACACTGCATATTACTAACTTATCATTAATCATTAATTGTGGTTACTTACATTGCAGAAGAATAATTGTTTGAGTCTAAAGTTATCCAATCAAATTTAAATGTTCTCCATTTTTTTCACTAATTTGTACTACTTGCAGAATATTAATATTCTAAAATTATATTTTCAATAATTATATTTCTCCAAATCTTAAAGCATCTTTTTTGCATATATAAGTTACAACTAATAGAAATTTTTTCCTCCATATAAACACAATTCACATGCCACAACAGAGAAAATTGAAAATACAAGCGACACCTAGTAAAGGAGACTTGAATATATGATAAAAGTCAACTTTCTGTACCAGAGCTCTACAGCCTTATAGGTCCTGTGCTAAATCAATATACAAGGGGTGATCAAATGAAAAGGTACGAAACGACACGGTGGGTACAAATATAGACTTTATTCAAAAATATACACCATAGGCCTGAGCACAACGATCCCACTGATGAACAAGCCGCAGGATTCCTAGTTCCCAGAATTCCTGTGGCTGTGACGAGACCCAGTCCTTCACAGTGTCCTTGAGTACATCGTCCGAGTTGAAGCGCTTTCCTTTCAGGTGTTTCTTCAGTGGACCAAACACATGGAAATCGCAGGGTGACATGTGCGGACTGTAGGACGGATGGTCCAACGTCTCCCATTGGAACTTGTCCAGTTCCATTTGTGTGACTCTGGAGACGTATGGACGCGCGTTATCATGGAGCAGAACCACACCCTCCGTGAGCAGCCCCGGTCCTTTGTTCTTGATGGACCTGCGTAGGCGTCGGAGTGTCTCACAGTACACATCGGAGTTCATGCTTTTTCTGTGCTCGAGTAATTCTGTGCTCGCATCATTTGGACACCGCTTTTTATAAGAGCCTTTGCTCTCTCCTGCGCATGAGGGCACCCGCGCATGATCCGATCCCAGTCAGAGTCTCCAATGGCATCCCGAGATGTCTCGCTACATTCTCCCTTGGCGGAATATGCAAATATTTAACTGTTTAATTTTTATGTCGTTTCGTACCTTTTCATTTGATCACCCCTTGTACCAATATAATTCAGGGTGCAGCAAGTAAAAAAAAATATTTTTTAAAAAATTCAATTTCCAGGGCAGTGCATGCAGAGTTTAGGAACACAGGTCAAGAGTTTTGTTATGTATTAATTTTGAAGCGTTTAAGGATATTTATTAACATAAAATATAACTATACCTTCAGCATAACTAAAAAATTGAAATTGTACATATATTAAGCATTATTTATATGTTTTACATATTTTTAAATAAAAAAATAAGGAACATAAAATATAAGTATTTCACAATATAGTATATGAAAAATAAGTATCTTAATACGAACATTGTCCCTTGAATCTTTTTATATCATATTGCATTATCACTGATATAATTTGTGACTCAATTTTACAAAGGACTGGATGATCAGTTGTTAAACAACTTCTTTATGGACTCAAAATATTTTTATTTACAGAATATGATTTAAAACACAGACGAAACTTTTTCTTATAGACTTAAATCTAGTGACGCACACATACCTCTCGCATTGAAGAGAGGGAAAACATTCTAAAGCACACACGCGCGCATCAAAGAGCCGTGGGTAAAATGGTATGGTAAAAACTTACAATCTGTTGGTCTATCAAAATTTAAGTTTGAAGCTTCAATCCCGTCCTTGTATGCGCCACTTTGTAGAACCAAAAATGGAAAACTGGATATATGTAATTTTCTTCAAATAATTGGAAGCACAATGACATCCAACAAATTAAAATAACTGTCGATTTATTATTAGGGAGGTTTCAGATTTTTTTTGCAATTCCATAAATTTTACTTTCCATAATTCTGAACATTACGAAACAATTTCCATCCACTCAAAATTGACAAATTTGTAGAAAGGTATAAGTGCCGCTCAGAATCGTATCACGTGCCATAAGTTGCTGACATCTATTCTATACCAAATTCACCATTTACTCACATAACTGAAGAAAAATAAGAAGCAAAAGATAAAAGAAAAGCATTGTGTATCAGTACAAAAATACTAAATCAGATTAAACACAAATGTTGAGCTATGCTATTAAGCTTCCTAATTACGCGAAAACGCTTAAGATGAAATAGCGGTTAACACGAAATGATACAACGGTCCCGGACCCGAAAACTATTATCTATTTACATGACTTTATTTTTCTCTTAACATGAAACGAAAATCGCTAACACGAAAAGATATCATTTTGGGGAATGAGAAAAATACGGAAAACATCATCCGATGATTGAGAAATTTTCTGTACCATCGGATGAATTCGTTGTAACAGATTATGATAATGAGTGTAAGGCCCCAATTATAGCAGAGAAAGATATTTTGGAGTTGGTTTGATGCTCAAAAAATGTCATATTCCAAAGATGAAAAATTACATGTATAATGCAGCTCTTTTTACCACATTCTTCCGAAATGAGGAACTTCATGAAAAGTATGCGCAGTTTTAAGGACGCCCATTCCAATGGTGAAATGAATTACAAAATGGATAATATCGAAGAATTCTTTTGGTGTTTGGATGCTAAAAATACATTGCAAAAAATATCAGATCTTTTTCCAAAAACTCAATAAATGTTTTGTTTTTCAAAAATTAGAAAATTTTGTGAAGTTCTTGTGAAAGTTTTTTTTTACTGTGATTTTTATTAAATGCATTATACATATCTATGTAAATAAAAACAATTCTAATAAATTTAGTTTTGTTGATATATGGTTGATTTATGCAATATCATTTAACGCGAAAAAATATTTCAGTTCCTTCAATTTCGTGTTATAGGTAATTTGTCACTATCAGTAAACAAAAATTTCCAGAACTATGTATACGAATAATTAATATTTGAAACCTTTACCAAAAGAACCATTAGAAATGGATTCCCAATATATACTCAGCTAAAATGAAAAAAGAAAAAGAGAACAACTTGTTTCGTCTCATATACAACGTAACATGAATCATTGAAAACACAAATGGTTTCGAGTAAATGAGGAAGGCTACAATACGTAGGATGTCAATTTCTGTAGCAATTCCTACTGGCGTGCTTGAGAAAAAAGTAAAGGTGATAGACAATAAAAAAAAGAAAGAAATCCATGTCCGCTAAAATGGCAACCGACAGTTTTGTTTCTAAAGAGATCGATAAGTCGAGAGCAGATTGAAGGGGAGGTGTTTAAAAGTTTTAGCGATTTGTTGCACTGAACTGGTGGGATACACAGCAGCTGTAAAAGGAGAGCCGCAAAGAAGCTATCGACTGAAAGAGAATACCCATCGATCTTGAAAAGCACAAAAGGAAGAGCGGGAAATAAATTTATAAAAACACCATGTCCCTTCTTCGTACGGAAGGGGGAGGGGGTCGAAAAGAAAAAGGAAAGGGGGGAGTGAAGAATTTTTAGGACCGAAGAAGAAACTGCAGAAAATATACTAGATGATGAATCTAGGGATCTCTGCATGTACTCTTGTCTGTACTCTTGCTCACAGCCGTGTATTCCATTTTACAAAAGAGCTAATGTTACACGTAGTGAAAAGATCCATTCTTCATCGTCGCTTTGCTTATTTATTTGCTTGTTCTCTTTATCAAAAGAAACAACCATTGTAAATGTAAATAGATGAATCAGAGAAACTTTTTTCCTCCCTGTAAGGCCCTTTGTTCTGGGTTCTTAATTATATGCGAAGATTACATTTATGTTTAAAAGTAGTTTTCTAAATGCTAAGTTTGATGAATTGGATCTTTATTTTTCGTGCGGGTTATTTAATAGAAAATAATACGATAGGCTTCTCAAATGGATTGGTTTTCATTAATTTAGTACTTACCTTTTCATTGTCGTCATATATTTTTGATTCTTTGATTTTAACTAATTTGAATAACTAAAGCCAAAATTCATTCACATGAATAATTTATTATTTTTTTGCCAAAATACATGATTCATTTTCGACTATTTTGGAGATTTACAACCAAATAAATGTTTGAAGCTGATTCATGCATAAATTTAATTTTCTCTATCAGTGACAATGAAAGATTTTAAAAAATACATTCATTTTACTCAAAAGAAATTCACAATTTCAAGAATAATAAGGGCATAACTAAATGAAAAGGAAAAATCCCTTAAAACATTTCAATATTTAATAGACTGATGAGAATGATTTATCTTTTTAAAAAGTTGACATATTAGTATTCATATCTTGAACAAAATGAATAGTTGACAATTTTAAAAACAATTAACTATAAATGTCTAAAAGAAAATATATGTGTTCCATTACATCGTTATATGAAAACACATTGTTTGTAGAGAATAACCAAACATTTATTTACATAAATATGATAACTGACCATAAAAAATAATCTAAAAGTAATTAATTTTCTCAACAAGGTAATCTGATTCTTTGTTTTAGATGGAAGCTGTTATTGAATGGAAAACAAATAAAGCAAATCCTATGTATAACCAATTATAAAAGTTCAGTTTAAAAAATTTTATCAGTATTGTACAGATAAAAAATCCAATTAATTCAAAATAAATTAAGCTGCCAAAATCATATGATAAAACATAAAATAATCATATGTACCTAATTTCATAAAAAGGATGATGAAATGAATTAGTGACAGATTTGAAAAAGGTAAACAGTATATATATATATATATATATATATATATATACATAACTCGCTAGATTCCTTTTTAAAATTTTCTTTAATTGTGTTTACTTTTCTTCCTTTTAAACATTTATTCTGTTGTTTTGTGATGATTATTCTATTTTGTTTTTATAATTTATTTTTTCATGTTTTTAGATGTATTTTATATTTTTCATTCATATGTATATATGGTACATACATATGTGTGTGTGTGTTGTGTGCTTTACTTTATAAGTGTATGTAAATTATTTTGTATAGTCAAGAAATAATTTTATGAAAAATGGTACCTAAATGAAATATGTTTGATAAAATTATTTTCAAGTTCATCTATAACAAAGAAAAAAATAAAATTTACTTTTTAATTCTAGAGAATACTTAAAGTATCATAATGAGGTATATAAAAATAGACAAGAAAATATTATTCAGTAGTATGATATGTGAAATTATTGCTCCTTTGATTTTCTAAATTTTCCTCGGAAGCATAAATTTTTACCTTTTAAAAAAACTATTGCACTACATGTTTCCGAAATGTTTTTACTTCTATACAGGATACCTGTGCATGCATTTAACCTATTCTTTAGTTTAAGTGGTACATAGTTTTTTCAAATATATATATATATATAACAATTGGAAAAAATAAAAAATTTCAAAATTACAAAATTTCATAACTTACTAAATATCTTCTTACCTAAATATCTTCTTATATCTTAATATTTTACTAAAAACTTAGGTTCACTACATTTTGTGTATTGTTTTATATATGTGCAAAAAATAGTTTACGTATTTAAGATATACTCTTTAAAAAAGTGGCACTTAAATATAACCATGTATTATGAGATCTCAAAAATTATATCCAATTCAAATTAAACAGGGAAAAAATTTGTTCTAAAATTATTTTTGTGTTTCTAAAGAATAATTAAAATATCTTTAAAAATCACAAAAAAATTTAAGCTCTATTGGAAATATTTAGATATTCCATAAACAAATAGTCTTAATTTTGGAATTTTACTCTTTCCAGCATGTCCTGGTACCCTTAAGAGGATATTTATTTTCGGCTCTTGCATTTATGGAAACGATCGGAAGGCCTTTTATAATTTTAGTTGTGCACTTATTTAGTAACGTAAAAAACATTCCCAACACAAACAACAACGGAACACAACATACAGAGACTCGGATAGGATAGCTACACAGAAAAGCATTCTTTGTTCGTTCCTGAGATCTCTACCCTTTATAGTCTTAGGCAACCGGGAACTCTTAAAATCATATGATTTGGGGGAAAGAATTTTTTGATTGATCCGAATACGTAGGTAGTGTGAATTTGCTTCGTAAAGTTTCAAAAATGCTAACATTTCAACTATTAGGATGATAAAGTTGTGATTATTTTTTGCTATTCGTGTAAATCAAAAATTAATTATCATACGAAGTCTTGAAGATTTCAAGACAATTATGAACAAAAATTTCTCAAGACCAAAGTGAAGAGTATCATGTTATGTCTATACAGTCGACTCTGGATAATTTGAAGTTGGAGGGACCAATAAAAAACTTCGAATTATCAAAAGTTCGAGTTATGAAGGGTAAGATAAAAAATCAAAAACTACACAAAGAGAAATTTTTTTCTAACACATTTCAATTTTAAACTATATGATGAAACAACAATTGTATATACAAGGGGTGATCAGATGAAAAGGTACGAAACGACATAAAAATGAAACAGTTAAATATTTGCATATTCCGCCAAGGGAGAATGTAGCGAGACATCTTGGGATGCCATTGAAGACTCTGACTGGGATCGGATCATGCGCGGGTGCCCGCATGCGCAGGAGAGACCACAGGCTCTTATAAAAAGCGGCGTCCAAATGATGCTTGCACAGAAAAAGCATTAACTCCGATGTGTACTGTGAGACACTCCGACGCCTACGCAGGTCCATCAAGAACAAAAGACCGGGGCTGCTCTCGGAGAGTGTGGTTCTGATCCATGATAACGCGCGTCCACACGTCTCCAGAGTCACACAAATGGAACCGGACAAATTCCAATGGGAGACGTTGGACCCTCCGTCCTACAGTCCTGACATGTCACCCTGCGATTTCCATGTGTTTGGTCCACTGAAGAAACACCTGAAAGGAAAGCGCTTCAACTCGGATGACGTACTCAAGGACACTGTGAAGGACTGGGTCTCGTCACAGCCACAGGAATTCTGGGAACAAGGAATCCTGCGGCTTGTTCATCAGTGGGATCGTTGTGCTCAGGCCTATGGTGTATATTTTGAATAAAGTCCATATTTGTACCCCCCGTGTCGTTTCGTACCTTTTCATTTGATCACCCCTTGTATGTATAAAATTATTTTAAAGTATTTTTAAAAGTACATATTACACATAAGTTAAAAATCCTCTGTATTAAAAGAATACATTCATACACAATCCTACGCATCTCTTCTTCACAATAGCGAAACATCGTTTCTGAACACATGTGTAGCAAGACCACATGTTAAGCGAAAGATATGGACGGCTGACAGCAGGTGTGGTTGGTCTATTGTCGAATTGAAGAAAGAAAATAATAAAAGTGTCTTTTCGACTGAAGCACTAAGAAGGTTATCAAAGGGGTTACGTTACAGGAGAGCCATGCAGAGACAATAGAACACAGAACTTGTAAGCTCCAACCTGTTTGCTACAAGACAGTACATGATAGTGAGTGTTCGAATTGTCCAGAGTTTTATATGATAACTTCGAATTATCGCGTGTTGTAGTCTGGCCAGCCAAAGATTTTTCTTCGACATATTGAGTGTACCAAAATTTATTGTTTTAGTTCGAAATATCAAGAGTTTTTGAATGGAAGGAGCGTATACTTCGAATTATCAAGAGGTTCGTGTTATCGAAGGTTTGAATTATCGAGAGTCGACTGTACATATACTTAATAAATATATAATTTCGTGTGTGTATTCATGCAGTTACACTTCAAATCTGCATTATTTAATGTACATCATTTTTATAATGTAAATTTGTGTTATTTCATACATTTTCCGACAAATTTTTCATTGATTATCAGTTATTTACATCATAGCTACATATTCCTGGAACCATCACCAACGTAAAGAATGAATCGTTACTTCCAGGCACTAGCACAACTTCTTGTCGTGGTAATAAAATGCTCATTGTTCTACAATATTCATCATTATAATAAGAATCGTTTTACTTTTTATAAAACGAGTATGCAAAAATTTCAAAACCAGTAAAGAATATTATGCTTATTAAACGTGAATAGATGCAAAAAATAATTTTTCGAAACTTAACGTATAAGCAGAACTTTTTTAGGAAGTATGAATTACATGTGACTGTTAAAAATTGATTTATCTCTGCAACTATTTATCAAACTCATAATTTCGAATATATAGCAGAGTTCTGAAGGATACCATACAAAGCCTAGTGTTCAGAATAAGATATTATACTAAAGACGAAAAATATTATAGTTTATTAACGTTTGTATACACACACACACACACACACATATATATATATATATATATATATATAAATAAAAGAAAAGGGGAATTTAATTACATCTCTTGATGAGTTTTTCGTGTCATGTTGTGAGAAAAGGTGATCCTCCCTTCTTACGAAAAAAATATCAATTTTGAAAAACATAATGACAAATAGGTGTTTTCTCTTTAAGCGACATTTATTCTCTGTGATTTTAAAATATAACTGGAAAGAAATAATCTCATAAAAACTTTTTCTTTTTTCCATTAAATTTAACCACTAACTTAGGATGTGTCGATATTCTAAGCATTAATAAGGAGCTCGAATATTTGCATTACATGTTCTACAATACAGAAAACATTTCATGCTATTTCAAAATAATTATTTTCATTATTATTTTTCTTTTCACTCTTTTACATCATTTTAAAAATTTTGATAAATTTAATACTAAACATCACAAATTTCAGGCAGTGATATTGTTAACTGAAAACAAGTAATATTGAATGTCACATCCAGAAATATATAAATATATATATATATATAGAATATATATATATATATATAGTCAAAATTCTCTACTAAAGAGAGAAGAATAATTAATTAACACCAAAACTGAAAAAATCGAAATTGCAAGATAAACCAGACAAATGGTTTTAGAAAGGATGTATTAGAAACTAAAAAAAAATAATTTAAAATATCATTATTAAAAGTATTTTTCTATACAATAAAATTCAGATAAAATTTAATTATGCTCATAAAACTGCAAAATTTGTGTAGGAAATACAATGAATGTAAAGTAAAAAAATAATGGTTATCCTAGACATGTAATTATAGTAGAGATCAGTATTTTGTAAAGGTTAATAATTGAAGAGATATTAAAGTCACACTATTTTGATAAACAGTCCTCAGAACTGTATTAATTGAAATTAAAAGTTTTAATTAATACAGTCCATGATTTGTTAATTTGAAACGAATATATTGTATCATATTTAATTAGTTGTTCACTATTTTCTTAAAGCAAAAAAAAAGTATAAAAACGATTGCAGAAGTAGCAGAGGCAATGTTATAATTATTCAAAGAATTTTAAATCACTCAGCCATATGTTGGGAGGAAGAGGTGTTCAAAATCTTGGGTTCCGTGATAAAGGGGAGCCATGGCGTCCGAAGGTTTAAGAGTCACTAAATTAGGGAATTTTTGGGGGTATTTTAGATATTACGTCAAAGAGTTCAGTGACCTTTTTGCTCAAATGCTAAAAATAAAAGAGTTCATTAACTATTTGATTTACGTCACAGGGATATGGATCTGAAACATCTGAACAATAAAAGAAACAGTTAAATATTCGACATTCAAAAAATCAAAATTAACAGACAAAATAAAGCAGTAATGTTATAATCAAATGTTCAAGTAATGAGAATAGTTGATTTAGAAACCATGCGAGAGTTTTAGGAAAATTTTTGGGCTTGAAGCTGTTGCTGGAAAATTGCATGTGTAAGCTATCTGATTATTTTTTCTATGAATATCAGAGAAATGAATCCAGCCATACTGTTTAAACTTTTTTCGATGGGAAATACAATGAGACTAAAGATTTGAAGAATGCTATTTGCGTAATTAAGATACGGAGAAAAAATTTGTAAGATTAGAATTTAGATTAATGTTAAGATAAGGACAATTTAAATTGATATTAAATTGAGAGATAGAGTCCTTATATATATGTCTGGATTTCTTTAACGATGAAGTATTTTGGTCTTCTAAACACGAAAATCATCATAAAAACTTCAGATTAGCTCTTGTTTTCAATAATCAGAACTCAGTATTCATAAATAGCTGTATTTTACTCATGTTTAGTTTCTGTGTATAATCTTTTTGATTTTCATTTGAGCGGGTAGATGGAAGCTCTTGCTTCAGAAGCGATTATTATTTCAACGAAAGGCGTGTAACCGCGCCACCTTTCTTCATGTATGTTTTGAGTCTAACCTAGAAGATCAGTGGAACAAAGAACAGGCAATATTGCACGATTCAAGTGATATTCGCTGTTTTTCGTCTTGCAACTCAAAGTAAATCAATTCAACTATATTTAGTCTCAAAGATAAGTGTGGTATAAGGATTTTTAGACAGCAAAAAAGATGAGAACTATAAACAGTTGGTGAAAGAATTCCTACAAAATTTTCATGACCTCGGATGCTATGTCCCCAAAGATCCATCTTTTACATTCCCATCTTGATTTTTTCTCTAAACACTGTGGAACTGTAAACGATGTGAACTCGGTTAAAGGTTTCATCAAGATATCACAGCAATGAAACGTATATATCAGGGTCATCGGGATGAATCAATGCTCGCAAACTACTGCTGGACAGGGATAACTCGGAATACTCGGGCTTCGATATACAAGAGACAATTCAAAAGGAAATGTCCATAGGCAATAAACTAAAATATACTACTGATTTCTGATTATGAACACGGTTTCTAGAAACATCACTTATTGTACTGTATGTATTAGTTAGTAATGTTTTGTTCTTCAAATTTACCAATAAAATAAAGGATTAGCTGTGGTATATCTAAAAACAAGAACTAATAAATACATTTCATTGACATATTCGTTTTTGCAACTCAAAATTAGTAAGAATAGGCTATTTAAAACTAGGAAACAGACAGAAAGTTGTTTTTTGTTGCCTAGTGTTATCAGAGTTAGATGCTTGATGAAACATTGAAGTTATTGATGGGTCAGTCTTTTGTTGATGGTTAATCCAATTTATTGTTTTGTTGTTTCTTATGCCACTTGATGTCGACTGCGTCAGAACCAGGCCCACGAAATTTATTATTGCAAGGAGCTAGATGTACGCCTGTTGTTAGCCGTAACCTTGACCACCATACAGGTGACAGTACGATTGTACATTGTCATGGTGTCGTACGATTGTACGATAGTCCAGACACACACAAACATAAATACGGACATAAAAACACAAATAATACATACGCATGAACTACATTACGAGGACAAGAAAGAAAGAAAACATTTTCTAGTCTAAGCGGAAGTTTCCAACTCACAAGCCTTCCATGAATGGAACCTAAGATTGGTGGAAAGATATCGGACGACAGAAACTTCCGTAAGCTCACTTTGAAAATTCAGAGCTGTTAATTTCAAGAGAGTTATTTCAGTTAGGCTGCTGGCTAATATTTGATTATTCACGTGAGAGTTCTGAAGAGTAAGTAAAGACCATTACAAATTAAAAAGTTGTAAAGATGAAACTAGAGAGAATTATATTACATACATATATAAATATATATATATATATATATATATATATGCATGTGTGTGTGCCTATATATATATTCCAATTTATTTATTAATAAATGGTTAATTTCCTATTTAAAATAAATTACGAATAATTTCATTCCATAATTAATATTTCTAATCGAATATTTTTAATTATATTCATTTTATTTGAGTCCTCTTAAGAAATTCTTACATACTTCAAAAGAGCATAAGATTAATGAAAAAACTTTAAAAATACAATATCGGAGGCGAATTCTTCAAACAAAAATAGGCAACCTCAGCTAATTTAATTACAAATTTAAAAATGACGGAGATAATTTAAACATTTTCTTAGATCTTGTACCATTAAACTTCCAAAATGTTTCGTATTATCGTGTTTTTCCTAAAATGAGGGCTTATCGAAATGTCAGCTCTAGCTTCCTAGCTGAAGAGGTGGTTATGTAAGTGCTATTCGCAAAGTAAGCTCTAGTGAAGGTCGTTAGTCAATCGCGCGTCAGACAAGACCTAGTGACCAAAAAGTTCAAATACAGTACGAATGGCTGGCAAACCAGACGGGTATCAGACTTATATCAAATGATCAATCGAATTGTAGACGCAACACGAATACTCTTATTAAATAACCGACGTGGCCACGATTAATTTGAATCTACCGTCATGTGTTATAATGGTCGATTAGTACTTAATTTAATACTAAATTTGCAGAGATTAAATAATTAATAATGCATTTAAGATATATTCTAATCATTAATTATTATGATAAAGACAAACAGCTGTCATCGGATGCAATAAGAGAAAAAAAGAATAGCGGGTGATGTTATGCAGGGCTTCGAACCGGAACTGAACCGAAAACTGTTATTTTGGTTGGAACGAAAACAGGAACTGAACCGAAAAAATATCTGTTTATTTATGTTCGATAAATCGTCAATCATTTTGTTACTGTAACAAAAAAACTTATCGATATTTTCTAATTTAACTTCAACGATGTAATTATCATCATTACATGTACTTCGTTTCTCATTTTTTGTTTTGCTGTTCACTAGTACTTTTTTGTTTCAGTTTTGCTCGAAACTACTTGTAGAAGGCAGATTTAATTCAATTGAATGAAAAAAAGATTATTTAAGGGGGGATAGTACCTTGCTGAGACTTGATATTGCCCATTTTGACGTACTTTTTCGATTCCTCATAAACCAGTAAATTATTCTCCTTTTAATATGAGTTTCTTAAAGTTCGTACAGCAAAGTACAAAGTTTAAACTAAAAGGAAAAATGTTACTATAGAATTATTCTGTATTTCTAAAAATAGCATAAAGTGTGAATACAAAAATAATAAAAACTAAATTGCTTTCTTTCTGTTATCTATAAGATCACTTTTGAAAGACTAAAGGTAGATCCTATATTTTTATATAAAATTAAAGCTTAAGACAGCCTGTATTTTGTATAACTCCCATTTTAAATTTGAATTATATTTTAGTATTTTTCAAATTTAAAATAATTTTAAAATTTAAAATTATTTTTTTTTAGTATTTATCACATTGTGTAAAAAAAATTCTACTAATCCCTTCTAAAAAATTGAGGCACACACAATGCATATTTCCAAGTACATTATACATATAAAATATCGTAGCTCTGCAACCAATACTTTTTTTTAAAAAATCTCGTGGGAAAGTGAGAAACTTAGAAACTGAGAAAATCAAGTTTAAAGGTTAAATCTTATTTTTTTTGCAATAAAATAAATCTTTTTTACATTTAAAATGTATCCATTTCATACATTGATTCTTCCTTTTCCATAATGTGTTACTGCACATTTTTTTTCTCATTCTCAGTGCCTTAGGAACCTTTTTTGTGAGAAATATAGACAATTTCCTCTCCCGTTAATCATGCCTAAAAATCAGAAAAAACAGAAAATTATTTATTTTAAAACCTGAAATTTTCATAATATCTAGGCGATTAGCAAATCCATCATCAAATATCAATTTTGATTCATTTTAAACCAATATCAATTGTTGTTTTGTAAGATACTGATATTTTTGGTCAGTAATTCTAAGCTGTAAAATTGAGTTGTCAACCTCATTACTTGACCGGGATTCAAAAGTACGAGGTGAGTCGCCAACAGACCTCACGATGCTTCTAAGTGCGAGATACGATGAAACAAATAACAAATGAAAAATTCCAAACAGAACTTAACGAAAAATCTGTTTGTTTACATTTTGCAAAGGGTCAAATATTTTTGACACTTACATTTTTTAGTGCTGAGAGCGTAATTATTGTCAGATTCCGACGAGGCTCTTATAACAATCTATATTAATTGCTTAAAATATTTTTGAAAATTCGATTTTCAGAAGGGTCAATGGTACTATGCCCCCTTAAGAAGAAAAAAAAAGATAAGAATATACATAAAATATATAAAATTATTCATTCGGAACTGAACCCAAACTCGTTATTTTTGACGGAACTAAAACCGGAACTGAATCCATACGTATTTTTAGTTCAACCGGAACGAAAAAAATTACGGTTTGAGGCTCTGATTCTAAGGAGATAAATGCTTACGTACAGGGCTTTATGCACAGGGGAAAATGTTATGCTTGAACGATCCGAAAATTGCAATCTGAGCACTATAGCATCAGTCAACAGGTGGCAATGGAAATTCTAAGAAGCGTAAATATAGGTCATGTTGATAAACCGTTATTTGAGTTGGAAAACATCATTTTAAATGGAATGATGGCGGATGTGCAAAGTGTTTAGCTGCTTATAGAGCTGATATTTAATCAATGACACTACATGTAGACGCCCCATCAGAAGAATTAAAAGCATTACAATACTGGATGAATGGTCTTCTACAGAAATAATACGAGCTTTTTATGATGTTGTTTGGAAAAAAGACGACACGGCTGCATTTAAATAAATGCAAATTTTATGCAAATATATAAAATATTTGAAGCTGAATAAAATATAAGTTATTGTGTATGCAAAATAAGGCGTTCTCTGAAAATAAGCCCCAATGCGTCTTTTGCCGCAATAATTAATTACTTCATTTCTGTCTTGTAAAGAAAAGTGCCTAATTAACTGCAAACTGCCAAAATATTTTTTAAATACATTTTTAAAGTTTTAGATGAAAGCACATAAAAAGCTTGAGTTGGATCAAAAATCTGATATAAAAGTAATTATTATGAATTTTAAACAGATGAAAGTAATTATTCAAGATTAAATATAAAAAAAGTAAGAAATAGTATACTGTTTTGCATTTTCAGTAAGTCTCGACCCAGAACACTTATTTGTGTTACTGAGAGAACAAAGTGTGGAAGATATCAACCATTCAATAATAATTTATGATATACGTTTAATAATAATATAAACTGAAATTCTTAAATATTTTTCTTAAAATTGAACAGTTCATCAGATAGAAAAATATTAACTAGCTTAAATAGGTTAGAAAATTTAATAGCTGAGTATGAACTGTGGAAAGCTGAAAAAGCTCACAGGTACAATTTACATTATATCTTTGCACAGGTTTTAAATAAATTAAAGTATAAATTTCCTGTATCAAAAGTAAATGATATTAGGTTTGATCTCAATTTCTCTAAATGAAATTTTTGGATGATTTAAGGTCTAAAACTATATCTAAATTTGTTCTTAATAAGTACATTTTGGAAATTTCAAGCAATAAATAGATAAATAAACGCAAGATTTCTTGATAAATACACACACATACCAATATAAAATTCGCATACACCAATGATTTGTTAAATCACTTTGATTACACCTCTCAGTTAGGGTTTTAATTAGCTTCAAAATAAAAGCCCTTGAATGAACAATGGGAAATTAGTGTTTTCAGCTTTATTGAAGAGAACTTAATGCAATGAAAAAAATTGTAATAAAACTACTACTAACTATACTGCAAAGAGGAACAGTCCATTAAACAAACTTGATCATATGCCAACATTCGATATTTTGAGGGGTTATCTCATAAGTCCCTCCAACATTCCTATATTGGTTACATGTCTTATTTTTTAGAGTATTGATGTATTTGGCTCCCTCGTGCAACTTAGATGTATATATTTTGTCGAAATTTGCAACAATTTCTCAAAAAATTATAAATATGCATTTGACAAAGTTATGCAACTTGAACAGTTCAGTAACATAGGGGTCAGATCTGAGAAAAAATTGAACATGTTAAGGGGGACAAATGCATGGTATGATTTGTTAAAATTTAGAAAAACAAAAGATATAACCTTAATAACTAGTATATTAGTGCTTATGTGTATCACTGTGTGATTTTTATATATATCTTCTAAATAATACTTTGATGTTTTACAAAATTCTATACATATGTTCAAACAAAATTGTATTCGTTTATTCATTCTTTATTGAAGCTGTATTTTACTGCGCAATCATAGAATGACTGACTGTATTCTATATACATTAACAAAATAGTTTAATGAAATCGAGAACAAAACTATTTACCTACGGTGATAGTAAATTTGGAAAATACCGCGCATTTTTATTTTAATAGCACTATGAATACACGAAATTATATTACATAAATGGAAGGCTTCATCTTAAGAAGATGAATTTAAAATATACGTGTTTGCCTCCTTTGAGTCTAATTGTATTCAAGACGGACGTTTTTATTTTCTTTCTAAATAAAAGATATATGAAAAGTTTGGATAATCCTAGAAATGATGCTACATCATTATATTCAACAAGAACTTACAACAAATGGGATCACAAAAGTACATTACCCCATGTATATCTACATTAAATCCTAACGTACTAAATTATTCCTAGAGCGCTAATTGTATATTTTACCATGAAGCAGTGTATGTGTGTGTGTTTTAGAATTTATATTCCTTCTACGAAATATTATAATCATATTTTAAAGTGGAACTTCATGAAACATATAAAGATATAACAAGCTTTTATATGTAAATAATCTCAATACATATTTTTCATTATGTATTTTATATGCGTCATATACCTGGGATATCTATCTCAAACGGCAAAATATATTCAAACATTCAAATACTGCTAATATAACCTTTAAGTCTCTATTCGGTTTTCTTCTCAAGTTGTATTAAAATCATTTACTCGAGTACACATATACTAACAACACACATTGAAAATCTTTTATATATATAGTTATTTTGCATTATTTATTATTACAGGCTGGTATTACAGCTAAATTTCACATTTGTTTCTCAAAGATCCAAACATTAATCGTAAATATTTTATCATTAGATAAATAAATAATTATCTAGTTACTTTATAAATTAAGTCAAATTCAAATGTGAATTACATAGAGCACATTAAAATACCATGTTTCATTTTAATGAAGTACATTTTTGTTAGTAAGGTTATCAATAGAGTATCATCCCCTGTTTTTAAAGAAAGGTATTGATTTAAGTTTCAAATAACATTAAAAGAAACATTAATTCAAACATTTTATATCATCAAAACACTTGGTTATTATTTTTTATGTGCACCGAAGAAATGTAAATAACAAATTTAAAATTCAAATAGTTTTCATACTTCTTTAATTAGAGGCGGACGAATATTTAAATGCCTTACTATGTTTAAAATTTTATATTTCTACGTTTAGAATTATACAAGAAACAGATAGATAAAAAAGAATTAAGACTTAGAGTTACATCCGTGAGAAAAGATTCAAATTATTTGAAATTTTATTTTATATTTCATTAATATTTATACATGTGATGATCAATGGCTGCTTTTAAAATATTTCTATAATCAAAGTTAGAAACTATCATATGAGGCTATCTTGAAAAAACGAAAGGAGAAAAAATGAGTCGAGTATTGAATTATTATTTGTATTTAAAATAAATTTAAACACACACACACAGACACAGAAATTTGCTGTAACTCTTGATGAAAATTAACTTTTATGGAACATCTGGTAGATATTTCAACCGAAAGCAATAATTTCTTCAAGGTGGATATTTTAAAAAAATATAAAGCAATGAATATTCTTTAATTAATTTCTAAATACTATGTAGTCCGTCAAAATTCACGGACATTAATTACTTAAAGGGTCTTTCTTGTTTTTAAACTAAAAAAAGGATGGGGGGTATAATTTTTTATCTTCCTCCCTTATTTATTGATCTTAAGGAGCCCCATTGTTCAGCATGTGAACAGTGCATTATTTTGCTGTCATTGTCGAAGAAACAAAGTAGTGTCAATCATTGATTAATGATCAAAACTGAAAATGCCCACAATAGTTTCCAAAACAAATTTCTAGCACAATGTGAAATTCGAAGGAGCCACTGGAGGGCTTGTTCGTGGTAAAAACAAAACAATAAAAAAACGAGCAGAAATCGGGTACATATTTAAAAGAAAAAAGTCTTTATTAATGAAAATTAAAGGAAATTTTACACAAATGAGAGATTATAGGTATGAGGTAGCTTGAGAGATTTCACACAAATAACAGCCTCTGTGATAATAATTTTGATGGAAGATTCCTGTAGTGACTGAATAAACATCTTGTATATGCTGCTCTATTTTGCTGCCACTGAAGAAAACAAATTACAGGCAAGACACGTCGAGAGATCTGAAAGCCAAGCAACAACCCTGCTTTAGCCAATCAATCTGTTCTGAATGATAATGTTCAAGTAGTTTTGTAAGTTCTTGTACTAAGAAGTCGAACCCTTTGCCGTGTTGGGATCTTACGATCACTCACTAGATTCCGGAAACAAACTCAAAGGAAATCAAGCAGCACTTTCTTCTTCCATTTAGGAAAGGCTATTTCCAAGTAAAGTAATAATAAGGTCAAAGAAGATTTCAGCAACTTCACAGACAACCTTTAAAGATAGGTTTATTCCACGTTTAAACACAAAATAAAAGTTAAACAATATATGTTCCAAATTGTCAATGGGTAATGAGTGGATGAATTCGGCTGAAGCAGTGTGGTCTAAGCGAAGTACACGAACCATACTTGAGCTGTATGATTGTGGTGAGTCTTTGTGAGGAATTGCTATACACATCTACCACTCTCAAAGAGTGGAAGCGATGTAATAAATTTATTTAAAGTCAATATTACGTTAAAATAAATTAAAATTTTTAGATAACAGTAGGGAGATTGTATTTTAAAAATTTATGCTTATATTTCATGCCCGTTTTGGTAACTTACAAATACAGTCGACTCTCGATAATTCGAAGTTGAAGGGGCCATTGAAAAACTTCTTGTTATCAAGAGTTCGAACTATCAAGAGGGTAGGAAAATCTCCCAAAATACAATAAGAGAAATTTTTTCCTTACAAATTTAAATTTGAAACTATGAAAAAAAGCAACAATTAGACATATGTATAAAATTATTTTAAAGTATTTTTAAAAAGTACATATATATTATACAGTATAAATATTATGCAGAAGTTAAAAGTCCTGTATTAAAAGAATACATGCATGTATTAAAAACAACTATTAACAGAATATTTACTGTACATAATAAATTTTTTTGACGAAAAAAATCTGCTATCTTTTTTGTTGTTTTATGGCATTCAATCTAACTTTGTCAATATATTTTTCTAGAATAAATGAAGCGTGAAAAATGTCCGCATCAACATGTTTTTCAAAGAAAAAGTTGCGTAGTTTGTTTAGTGACACTTTAGCTGCTGTCAGAGTTATCGGAGTCAACACCGATGGACATCAAAGGGTCTCCGTTATAGGAGATACAAGCAGAAACAATACAACACAAAATATGTAAGATCCAACCTGTTTGCTACAGGACTCTACATGATAGTGAGTGTTTAAATTGTCGAGAGTTTTATCTAATCACTTTGAACTATCACGTATTCTATCCCGGTCAGCCACAGATTTTACTTCGAAATATCGAGTGTACCAAAACGTATTGCTTAGTTCAAAATACCAAGAGTTTTTCTAGGGGCTGAGCATATACTTCGAATTAGCGAGAGGTTCGTATTATCTAAAGTGTTTGAATTATCGAGAGTCGACTTTATATAATTTGTTTGAGGAACACATAATTTTAAAAAAATCCATGTCCAATGAAAACATTCAAATAAACTTTTCTTGAATCCATTTAAATTAATTATGTAGCCTTATGAACCTTAAATACCTCAACTTTTCAAAATATTTTATTATGAATAAAATAGATTAATTCAGGGTTCAATAAATCCCTAAAGAATATGTTACAATAATCTTTTTTTTATCAACTGTCTATAAATGAAATTTTCTTGTGGTTTTTATATTTGTCTTGAAATATTGTGATGACGAAGAAAATAGGTGCAATATTTGAATATTTTCGGATCGCTGCTATATTCAGTTTGCTTATTCATATGAGAAATTTAAATTTCTGAAATCTATTTGTAAAAGCATTCAAATTTTTCGGAATATCTCACTTACAAAATATATCAAAACGATTATGAGGAGTTCTGAGATATCCATTTGATTTATTCTTGTTTGTTAATTCCACTTAATTTTTCTTTCACAGTAAGCAGTTAAAACTTTTTTGAAGTTAGGATGTGTAGGACAAGTTTTTTTTTTGTCATTTTGTCACTACTTAAGATCTTAGTATACACAAAAAACATTTTAGATCCAAAACAATATTGAGGTTTACTTTTAGTTTTTGAGTACTTCTAGTATACACTCATTGTCTAAATATACAGCAAATCAGTTTCTATTTCGGGATTTTTTTTTAAGTAAATGGAATGTAAGAAAATTTTTTATTACTTTCCATGAACGCATTATTCAATTACATAAACTATAATAAAAATATAATTGAAAATATATGAACATCATTAATCTTTTACACGCCAATGTTCCAATATCGGAACATCAATTTTGAAATTTTCTGAAAAAATTCAATTTTATTCATATTGTTTCGTAAAAGTTATTCTGAAGACAAAAAATATGGATTAATTTTTTGAAATTGAAGTACTGTTGCTAAAGTAAATAGTCTCTCTGAGAAAAAGTTCTAAATTATGCAGTTTTTCACCTTTTTTGATCGGGCAAAATTAAAAATTTCATATAAAATTTAAAAAATAATTTTATTATTTGGTAAAAGTAATTAAAAACGATAATTTTAACTATAGACTGCAAGATATCACAAAAGATGTCGTTATTTTTTTTACTATCGGTTTTGAAATTTCAATGTTCCAAAAATGGAACATTGGCGTGTCAAGGTATACTTTTTCACACAATGCAGTTATTATGTTTACAGTTCACGGAAGAGTGGGAAAAGATTTTTGAACGCTAAAAACTTATAGTATGTGTCGGAAGAAAATGCTTATGACTTGACTTCCGTTTCGGGTCCCTCTCTCACACCCTTTCAACCCGCTTCTGGACAATCTCGAGGGAATTTTTCAGCTGCAGCAAAACTACCAAGTGCGTTTATTGATAGTTAGATGTAGCGTATATCTTATTTGGAGAGGAACGTCACTTAATAAGGTAATATTATTTTGTGTTTCATCAGTTATTGAATATCCATTACGCTGATAAGATGTCGCATTCAAAGCCCTTCCGGACTGTAGAGGCTTTGGAATATTTTTACACACAATCAGATGATGAAGAAGCTATTGATATTTCTCAGTTTCCCCTAGAAAAAAGTGGGTGTTTGAGTGACGAGGAGGATATCGATGAAGATACTTTCCAGTCTGCTCTACCAGTAGATTTTGTGGCAAAATCAAAATTTCTGCAATCATACATGATGATGAAATACCTCACGTATGTCAGAAAAGCACAGCGAAAAAATGACTCGTGTGAGAAAAAAGATTGCTTGAGAAATGTTTTCCTAGCTATTCATGGACAATAAAAATAGTTTAGGACATATAAGAACACATATAAGAAAAAAACAATAATATATTTTGTCTTTATTTCTCATTTTAAAACATTTTGGTAAATCTGTATTTTTCAAGTTTTTTTTTGTTTGCTTTATTATACTATTAGCTCTGAGAATTTTGATATGAAGGATATTTGTTTATTTCTTTGCCCTACTGATATTTTTCTTTATTGAGTGTATTTCTAATAAGTCATTGCAATTTTGCGAAATGTATAAATTCCGGTTTTTATAAATTATATTTTCAACTTAATCTGTTTTATTTTGGAATTATATTTAAAAGTTTTCTTCAGAGGCGGTGCCAACAGAGGATGCCTATTGGGGAACCTGTCCCCCTCCATCGGGGTACGTTTAGAAAACTCTGCAGGGAAAAAATGATATATTTTTCTCGTCCACACGCAAATTTTTAGTTCATTTCCCCCATTTTAATTTTTAGATTTTTAAGGACCATTTGTTAATACAATTGTTTGTCGGGTAGCATGCTCCCCCCCCCTAGAACGGTGTTGGAGGGAGGTGAATGATGAAACCCCATTGGGAGATGTTTAATGACACCTCTGGTTAAAATACTACTTCTTAAAAATGTATACAATGACTGATTTTTGAATTAAAATATCATTGGTCGTACTATTAAAGAACATGTGAAAAAATTAAATGTAACCGCCAATGTTCCATTTTTGAAACATGCTAAAAATCTTTAAAAAAATTTTTTTTTCAAATTTTTTCTTTTATAGATCTAATGTTTCAATTTAATTTGATTTACATACATCAAAATTTAGTTTATGTTACCTTTCAATCATGGCGCGGCGTTTAAAATGTTAAGAGAAATATTAGTTAGGATTTTTTCTTTTGTACCCTTAGAGAAATATGTTTAGCAGTTTTTTTCCAAACATTTGCTATTTTCAATAATTGGAGTATAAAGCTGAATTTATATTTGAACACATATCGATATATTTTCTTAAAACACAGACAACTCTACTTGTTTTAAAAATACTATTTTATGTATATTGAAATACAACTTGAAATACGAATTTAAATATAATACTCAACAATATTTCACATTACATAATGTTTCTAAAATGTAAAATTTAGTCTGTATTGAACAGAATATACTTATTGAACTTATTGAACTTATTATACTCTTATTAAGTAAATAAATAAACAGCCACTATGAATAACATTGTCTAGGGTTTTATGTAATTTCAAAGCATATAACACACATCCAATTATATATTTTTTTAAACTTACAAATACGTATTATTATTTTTTTTTACATTTTTATTTCTTCTTTAATTTAACAGCTATTTTTTTTTAAAAAAATAATTAAATAAAAATAGACAACAAAATGTTATAAATATTATTTTGCATAAGGGATTTCCAAACTCGTTTTTTCGTAAATTAAAGAACTCAAAACTTAAGCTAATATAAGTTTTCAAATCATCATGTCTTAAAAATTCATCTTAAAAAAAAGTTGCTTTCAGACGGGAATCGGTAATCTATAATAAGTTGTATAAAAACCTTAATCCGGTTTTTAAAACTCCATACAAAAAAAGGAAAGAAAAAAAAACTAAACCATTATTTTAATTCTTCCATACTATCCACCGAAAAAATAACCAATCTTTTTCTTACTTTAGAAAACATCGATCTTGGTAATGAAATCAGAAAGAGAAAAAAAAGCCGCTAAATTTTACAGAAGAGTTAAGCTAAAATTAATAGATTTTCAATATTTTTATTTCATTAAAAGCGATTAAAACTTAAGCTCTATTATACATCAGAAACTTTTATTCTTTGGATGTTATACAAGAGGTATTTAATCAATTAAAAAGGACAGTTATTTATTTAGTGATGGACAGAACTCCCAGAATGATTATTATCAAATCGTTGTTATCTGACAGATGCAATGTTTTTAAATTAAAATAATTATACACATTTGGATAGATATATATATAAATTTTAATTTTCCGTATTTTTTAAACACTTTAATTAGGGTTGAAATTTTTCTAAGCGCCAGTTTCATGTCATTTCCCGAGTTAAAAATATTAATCCCAGTGAAACGACAGATTTATTGTCCATTTTTAGAAAAAGAAAAATTTAATAGTTTGTTTACCCATATCTTATTTAGCGATTGCCAGCGATCAAACATTTCCGTAAAACCCTCTTTGTAATTTCGAAAAATAACTACAATACTTCTCTTCACTTTATCACACGTGATTATAACATCCCACTTATTCTCCCCATTGGAATTCCTTAACTAAAATAATGTGGGGATTTATCTCCTTTTTTATTTACAGAAATTGGAAGAAAACTGTCCAATCTCACCTCGCACTTCAAATTTGTTAAATTCTACTTAATTTTTTCTATAGCAATGAATATTTCCAGAACATACCATACGTATTTGTATGTGTATATGTGTGTGAGTGCATGTACTGCGTTTTGAATTGTTTTTAAAAATATCTTGGTGGATTGTTCGGGATAAAAGTTGTTTTCTTTAATAAAAAAACAACAATCACTTATAGTAGTTCTAATTTATGTGGGCAAGCGAATTAAACTTTAACTTCTCTAAATAATGAAGCCAAGACAATAGAAAGCTTAATCAACGGAGAAAGTGAAACAGCAAAAAAGAGAGGGAGAAGGCTAAAGTGTTCAAGTTTTATCGTTCCGTATTTCAATAAATTCAGCAGTTAAAAGTAGAAGTTACTAATATGCGAGAAAATTGGTCAGAATGAATTTAGCAGAAATCTAAATAATAAATTATAAATTGACATGCACACACACATAGACAGGGTGTTGCCGAATTCGACCAACAAATTTAGAGGGGTGAGAACAAATCGTTCTAGAACATGGGGTCACAAACCACATTTAGTCGGTGAAAATCGCTACAATAGTAGCCGTCAGAAGGACGATGAACCATATGAAGGTAAAGGCCAAACGAATGAGGGGATATGCACAAATTTTCCCGAATGCTTTAATGGCGCAAAATACCTTGCGCACCAGAACGTGTGGTTCATGCACAATGGCAAATTCTTCGATTGCGGTGCACAACCACTTCATGCTAAATCTCCGGGAGGTGGATTGGAAGCGGTAGACTTGTTGCTTGGCCTATGCGCTCCCTGGACCTCAGTTCCTTGGATTTCTTCTGAAGGCCACCTGAAATCCCTTTCGTATGTGATGCAGATGGCTACAGTGAAAGGTCTCATGGCACGAATCTATCTCTTTAGCTGACAACGCCAGCACACCGTATTTGTTTGAATTTGTCCGTCGATTTGGCGGTGCTGTGACTTACACGGCTGCAATTTCGAACGATTAATATGACTAACACTTGTCGTAACATTTCTGACATCGAGCTATGATGCATTATTCGTATTGGAAACGTGCTTTATGTCTAATAAATGTATTTCTTACTTCTTATTGCACCTTTCATTATACTCGACATCACACCCATCAAAACTGTTTTTGAGAATTGCTCTGATTTAAACATGGTTTGTAACCCCATTTTCTAAGGTTATTTGTCGTCGCCATGTTGCCTTCTATCACAGTTCTAAATTTTTCAGTCAAATTCGACAACACCCCGCATATATATATACATACACAAGAAAACGAGCAAAACAGAGCAAAACAATCACCATCCAACAATGAAAATGTTGAAAATGACTTTTTGTAACTTTAGATGCGTTTTCACAAGAAATGCATTTAAAAAAACCTCTTGCAATTACGTTACAACTTATCTGTAAATGAAGCTTCTAATACTCTCCGTTAAAAGATAGGGAAAAAAGGATTAAAATAAAAATAACTTGTGGATAGAAAAATAAATGGATTACATTTTTTCGAAAAAGCGAAATTTATAATTATGCACCTAAGCGAGTTTTTTTAAAGAACTTTGCTTTGTAATTAGCATGGAAAGTAAATACTGTAAAAATAAAAAATGAAGGAATATTTATTTTAAAAAGAAACAAATCTAACAATTTACTTAAATCATGTAATAAATTATGAATCCGCAACATAATTGCTAAATCCAGATATATACTTCAAGAAAATGATTTATTACTTTGCTGCCATAATCATAACTTAATTTGATGTTATGAAGGATAAATAAATCATGATTTAATAAAAGAACAAAACACGCCTCTCTAAAATACTACCAATAAACAATCAAGGAAATTAAGATCCAAATATTTAAACGATGATGAATTACCTTAAGCGTAATCAATTCAAAATGTTATTAAATACGTTATAAGCCATGAGCAATGTTACGTTGTAATAAATTACTGTATTTAAAACACAACTGTATGCAGTTATTATGCCTACTAGAAATGATTAGTAAAGTATTTTGCTTTTTCTACTTAGGCAAAAAAATAAATGCATTTTTTCTGCCATATAAAATTACACTGTTTTTCTCAAACAAATGCAAATAATCTAAATGGTTTGCTTTGAAGGAAAATTCATCATTAAAATTTGATAATATCTTATGACGTTTAGGCATAAGAGAATCGTATTAAGTCCGCTGGAATATTCGTGACTCATTCAAGACTACTTGCGATAGTTGATTGGAGTTGTTTGATCATGATAGTTTGATTGATAGTCCTTACCTCAGCATGTCTGGGAATCATAAGAACGGATAAGGAGAAGTCAATGCATTTCGTGGAAATTCGCATATTATAAAGCTCCCTTTCCTGCTTTAATAGATTAGTTTGTATACCCGATAAACAATGATCAGTTAGTAAAATAAGAGAAATGAAAATCACAAGAGTCACACAAAAGATAATTAAAGCGAGAGTTTGGTTGTGACATTTCAATAAGTTCTATATATATTGGAAAAGTTGATGTATTAAGGATATTTTATATTGGATTATAATTATATCACGTTACGTGTTGATATCAGTTAATATATGATGTGATTTTGATATAATTTCGTAGACATATTATAAGGAGAAAATGTGAGATTTATTTTTTTTAAGTTGTCGTGCGCACGAGTTTGTTAAGAAGGAATGGAATTTTTAAAAAAAATTATTTTTGAAATAATTCCTAAAGCAAAAAGAGTTTAATTGCATAAATTTCAACTCCGTGTCTTACTTTTTTAAATAAAGATGTACGTAGTAAGTAAACTTTCATGATATGTGCTATTTTGTATGTGGAAGGGACGCCTGTAAATTAAAAAAAAAGTATTTTAAAATATCTCTCGTCAAAGAGATAGTTTTCAATTTATTGATTCTAATTAAAAATACTCTGAAATTAAAAAATATTTGAAGAGCCAGATCAAAAAGACTGTTCAAATATGGAAATTTGCATTATTTCTAATGTAATTAAGGAAATTCACATACATTAGTCCATATAGCAAAATTAATGTTTCCGCTTTATGACCCCAAGTTTTATAAAAAAAAATCAGCATTTATTTAAAATATTTAGAAGCAATAAATGAGACAAATAATTAACTTTTATTTTAAAACGATTAGAAAATTCGATGAAATTTTTTTTAATAATCTAAAATATTTTTAGGGAAGAAATCGTTCTTTGTACAAACCTAATAAACAAAAGTATACTGAAATGTACGTGGTGATTCGCTACCAGACCAACAAGCCTGCAGGGTGTGTAGGAGGTACAAAGAGGAATAGGAATCATATAAGAATGTAGGGTCACAAATGCCGTAGTTGGGAACTATGGTGCAAAATAGCAAAGAAAAATAACCAAAAGAGCAACAAATTAACGGAACTGAAAACATTTTATTGAACGATTGATACAAAAGGTTTCTGAAATTGCAACCAGAAGTCGTCTGGCAGCCTTACAGAGGTGCTGCATAGTATTCCTTACGCTCCTGGAAGATTCCACAGGACAAACTTGAGGTATATGACCAATAACAAATCATGCTGGAAATCGCCATTTGTGATCAGTTTCCACAGGTGGTAGAAAGAAATCGTATTCAAAAGAAGAACTGGCCCATAGGCTGACCATGTAGGGAATTGAGAATTGTAAAGAGCACGCGGTTTGGCGATTGTACCAGAAGAGTTACCCTAACATGCGTGTGCAACATCACACGATCTTTGCTAGTGCAACATGGAAAGTTTGGAAAGTTTTCAACATGGAAAGTTTGGTGTACGAGATGTCCGTTTATTCATTCGAAGATCTCATCTCTCGAATATCTGCCGCTGCCGGAAGGATACGTAAAATGCCAGGAGTCTTCAAAAACATAAGGAATTTGAAGAAGCACCGCTGTCATGCCTGCCAGACGTCTTTTTGTCTTAATCTCGAGCGAGCACCTACTGCAGTACAATATATCAATAAAATGTTTTCTGTCTCATTAATGTGTTGTGGTTTCTGTTATTTTTCTCTGTGTCTTTGTAACAAAGCTCGCAACTACGACATTTTCGTGACCCTGCATTCCTATGTGATTTCTATTCACGTATGTACCCCCTACACACTTTTCAAATTTATCGGTCTGGTAACGAATGGTGGTTCAAAGGATAACTAATAAGAAGCTATTTTTTAACAATGCATCACACGATTTTTCTCCAAATTATTTTTCTTTTATATTATCCTTAAGAAAAATTTGGATGATATCCAGTAATCCTATCTCATGTGCTTAAACAGGCATTCTACTAATATTTAATATTTTTCATACACATTTGCAGATCCAATAAGAGAAAACGATTTTCCTGCAATCATCAATGATGCAACCTCAAAAGTATTTGAAAATTAATAAATAAATATTTATACTTCTAAGTAACAATATCTTTGCTTTGTTTTTTGTTCTAATTCGAGAGTATTTTATAACCATTGGTACGTTGGTGTGTGTATGTTATTCTTAGATAATATACATAGATGAGATCATGCAACAACACGAAGAAAGTAGCACCAAGTGTAAAACTTGACCCATTTTTAAACCTCGATAAAAATTAGAATGATTTGAATTGCGTATGTATATGTAAATAGGTATAATCCTAGTAATACCACCTGCTAGGGCTTCTCTAAAGTTTGAACAGGTAATTCTTCTAAGTTTCACAATGGTGTTCCCTTGTTTTTTTTTTTGAATGAGGAACTTCAGCATGTGCCTTACTGAAGAATATAGGAATTATCAAACACTTTTCTGGGTTTTGAATAGGAAAAGTAAGGGCTTATACAAATAACGTCTTATCCTTTCAATCTATAAGATTTAAAAAATAAGCAACATATATATGCAAAAATGGAATTGATTGGTTTAAGAAGAACTGAATTTGCAACTTTAAAGAAAGATTTAGTTTGTATCAAAACAGTATGTGTTAATCTGTACCATTAAACGCCTGGTTCACAGGAATTTCAGCAACTTTTCTATTGCTGGGATTTCCTTTGACTATAATTCATAGATGTATACAACTACAATGATTTGTTGAGTTGAAGATAAAAAAATGTTTGGACATTGCCTTTTTCAGAAGACTCAGGATTCTGATTACAGCACTGTTTACATTTGAAGGTAGTCAACGCATTCAAGTCTCCATTATCGATAAGAAAGAGCATGTCTTTTTTTACTTTGAGCATGTTTATACCATTCCTACAATTAGTGTTCCCTCTTAGAATGCTATTAAAGTTTATACTTCGTCCTATACGCATTGTCGATATATTCCTTATAGCAATCATTATCTCTCTCATGTTTTAGTGCATATTGTCATCTACAACATCACAATTTCGGTCGGTCAGTTTTAGACATTTCAATGAAAGACCATGCGGGGCACACAATGTTTTCTTTTCACTTCGCTCTAGATTGAGTCACCTTTCTTGGAATACTAAATTTCTTTCTTGTGATCCATCTCCTATTTAATGCGTGTGGTCAATGATTGACAAACAATAATTTTGTCCAGAATTTTCTACTTGCTGCTACGTCATATAAACTCCTAAAAATGTGTTAATAACATGAACTGAAGTACTCAAGAACGTAATGTTTCTTTCAACGCTGATAAAGGTATTATTGCTAGCCATAGCGATTACAAAAAATATTGATTTCTTGAAGTTCTTCAAGTCAAATAGCGCTATTATTTTAATATTTTTTACCTTTGAATTTAATATTATTGGTCTGGCGCATTTGGCTTCTATTTCTTCTGCTTTTAATAGAACTGCGAAATGGATGACAAACAGTATACATTAGCAATGATAGGTGCAAATGTATCTAACATTACAAATCCATGTGATCGGAAATGAAAAATGCCCATTAAATAATACAATAAATTTGCCTTTCAGACTTTGCTATATACATACAAAAAAATTGTAAAATTTCTGCATTTAAGGTATCCAACTGGGTTCGGAGACAATTATCTTAAATATGGCTTAAATAACTATTTAATTGTTGTTTTTTGAAGTAAACGTTCTGCAAAACAATAAAAACACAGCAAAAATAATTTTTTTAAGAATTAATTTTCAAAATAATGAGAAATCTGAACCAAAAGGTTACATAAATTTGCTCTTTTGCTAAGAACTCTAAAAAATACGTTGCAAAAATAAATAAAACTTTTGCAGGGATACAATTCTTTATTGTTTAACTATGAGCTTTATACTAAAAAAAACCTCAAGTTTTACAATACAATTATGGAATACAGCTGTTCAACATTTAAAAAAAAACAGATTTTTTTTTAAAAAAATGTTTTACATAAAATTACATTAAAAATAACTTAATTGAAACATTACTCTTAGCTTTTAGCGCAAAGAATTTATAATAATACAAAAAACACACTCGAAAAATTGCATAAGATATTTCTGTTACATTAAGAAACATCTGTTATCGTGAACCATTATGTACAAGAATAACATTCTTCTGAAAATGCAAAATAAAGTTTGTATTTGCAATAAAACTTTTTAAGGTTCAAGAAGATATTAAAACTCTCCAGGTTTGTACCTGGTGCCTTTCTAAACCTCATATTTCAAACTTTTACATTTTTAAAGGGGATTTCTTATTATACGAGACAGTTTCTTACCTGGTTTAGAATTCCTCGTTGATTTAACAATTCTCTTGTTATTGAGGTACCCAAAATATTCCTTCATTTCAGGCCCTAACTCATTTCATAACTTTTGAAGGAGAGGTAATAGAACGCAAACCAAGAATTAAAAAGTATTATTTCAATATAAATTCCCAAAGTTCAACAAAGGTCTCTTTCGGGATTATACTCTATACGACATTGTTAAAACTTTCATTGCAGTTCTGAGTTTTCCTGTGAAGACATTTTTTAGGAGATATTGATGGCGAAGACCTTTATTAGTCTTTTTAATAGAATTAATTACTGAATTTGGAAGATTCGTTGATTTTTCTATCAACATATCTCCAACAAAAATTCTGCTCTCTGGAAATCTCTTCTTTTTTGGCCTCACTGATCTTGTTTTTGGCATAGTAACTTTAATAAAATAAAAAATAAGGGAGTAACTCTTTTTTAAAGTACTAATTAAAAGTACCTTAAGAGCTCTAATTTTGAACTCTACTAATAAAAAGATAGCAACTTGTTTAAAGCAGAACAAACATTGCAATGAGTTAAATGTTGCTTATTTGAAAGCGATATATATCTATTTAAACATTTATAAAGTGCAATAAAGTTCACTAAACATGAAAATAGTTCATTAAAATAATTTAAGTGAATAAAAAATCGTATTTTGATCATGAAAATCAACCGACAACTCACATTTCTGGTTTGGGATTTAAATTTATGGCTTCCATTTGGGCTTACAACCCCAAACAAAACAGCTGTAACTTTTTTCTAATTGACTCAGAGTTAAAAGAAAGCTATTTTTTAAGAAACTTATTAAACAGGCTACAAAAATAGGTTGAAAAATAAATTTAAATCTTTTTAATGAAAGTTATGACTTTAAACTAACCAGATACCTTAAAGAGGCTAAGAAAAGTAGCAGAAAAACGATAAATTTTATTCTTGTTTAGCTTCATTTATGCTAGAGGAGCATTTAACTTCTCTTTAAAGTTTGATCAAAGATTATTATTATAATAAAAAGGATGTGGTGATCTGTAGCTACCCCTTACATTAATACCTTCCTGTCTATCTGAAAACCGGGCTAGATGTGTACGAGGAATTAATGATCTAAAGACATTATTCCAATTCAAACTGATTTATTGATTCTTATCAGTATTTAAGAACAGACACAATGCAATTCTAATTAAGGTATATAAACTAGGGTAGAGTGCAGAGGTGAGATATAAATACGGAGATAATATTACAGAATTTCAACTGAATCTAAGATAGCTTAAACGCGTACATTTACAACTATGCCTCTCACTAATAATCAGAATTTACTTAATCAAAATCCCATTACCTGATGTTTTAATGCTTCCGTTTCTTCACGGCGAATTTCAGGTACTATCTTTAACTGGATGAATTGACGATGACTCCATATTCCGTAATATTTAATTTTACTACTTTTTAATCTTCAAATCCACTTCTCTTTGCGCGCATCCAACGTATCAACCTCGCTTAACTTGTCAACACCTACGTGTCGATCTCTCACTCTCTTCACTTCACTTTAATTAATTGACTTCTCACTTCCTCTTACCAAGCTCCCTTCAACTCGCGAAAACCGAATTTATATAATATTCCTTATTTACATAAATCACGTTTGGCTTCTCGATGAAGGTTGGTTGAAATAAATAATGCGATTTAAAGAGAAAAAGAAGATATTAGTGAAAACCCGTATAAATCCGTCACAAGGAGATGTGCTAGCATTAAGTCAATTTCTTTGAAAGCAACACGCATACATCTCTACGGACAAATAAAATGAAATAATTTGAATTTGTTACATTATATTTTCAATACTTTCCAATAAAGCAATTAAACTTAATATCATTTTTAGTTTCTTTTTAAGCGTATAAATCTTATAAATTTGTTAACATACAAGTAATACTTGGGAATTAATTTAAATAATGTTTACTGATATACGTTCCGTTTGAAAATAGCAGTCTCAAAATACACATAAAACGGTTCTAAAAAGAGAAATCCGTCAGTTTTTCCTTCTCAATAAGAGTTCAGTCTTAAAATTCGAATAAAATAAATATCTTTTGGACGTTCCAGGTATAATAAAGTAGAATTTTTTCAAAAATATTTCTCAAGAAAACAACTTTAAGCATTCTTGTTTGGTATTCTATTACACAAAATTCGATCCCCAGAGAAAGTCTTTGCTTAACTCATATCCATCTTAGCCAAACATCTTGGATTGCGTATTCCCAGCACAGTTTTGAATATTATATTATGAAACTTTTATATAAGAATTTATTCAAAATGCCTCTCTATTTTTAGTTACTTTGCCAAGGTCGAAGCTCCAGTCCCCAGTCGGTGAAATGTAAGCAACTTTGATAATGAGATATTTGAGAAAAGGAATAGAATGAGGTACATGCAATTTTCAAATCTCTAGAAAGTACTCAAAATCCGAAAAACATTTAAATAATAAAGAATTTAAATGGGGTCTTAGAAAAATTATTCCACAGTTTATCTACGTTTCAATATATTTGTCTTCAGCACATCAAATAAACTAAGAATAAAAGAGATAATTTTAATCGTTCGAAGAGAATTTAAAATGTGTTTCAAAATAATTTACAATAACCTCGTGTGCATAAAAAAATTAACGAATTCTTGGAATTATATGTTTGTTATTTGTGATAGTTCAATAGTTTGAATAAAACTTATAAAAGTAAGTGTTTTTAAAAATTGGAAAATAATGCAAAAATGTATAAAGAATAAACGATTTACAAAATATCTTAGCTGTAAGTACACTGATTCAGCAATATATATATATATATATATATATGTCAGGTTTGAAAAGATTAACTTTAAAATTAAGGGAGTAATAAATAAAAATAGAGCGAACTCTTTATCATCGCGTAAGGATTTGTGGGTAAGTAAGCCTATTTAAAGGTGGAGCGAGCGCTGACGAAGGCGAACGCGTACTGGAGAGAAGTAGCTGGTGGACTCCTGGCCGGAGTACCGTTTATTGTTCTATAGTGTGGTGCGCCCAAGAGACGCTATGTTGGATATTAGAGTATTGTAGTGAAATAAAAAGAACTAATAATAGAAGATGCCTCATCATTTAACCCGCAGGCCTGGGGCCTGTCATATATATATATATATATAAGTTATTTATAGGATTAAAATTCTGTAAGATTTCAAACGTTTGTTATTATCAAATTTTCAACTGACATCATGGGTTTATACTATTATTTGAATATATATATAATTCATAAATATACACAAAATACTTATAAACCTAATATAACTAGGCAATTTAGTGAAAGTATTAACCACAGTAGTACTGTATCAAACTCCTGTCCTTAGGAACCAGGATTGTATGTTTAAACAAAGTTTTGCGGCAAGCCAACTTTCACCTGTATTGGACAATACTCTGGGCCATAGGGAAAGTAAAAAATGTCAAGATAATTTTTAGCTATTAGAAATAAAACTACATTCTATTAATATAAAACGATAAAATTATAACCTATAATAATTACTAGTATATTCTAAAACAATGCTAAAAACATTCAGATGAAAAAACTTGCCACGTGAGTACCGCAATAACCCTTTTTCCCACGCAACAGACATGAGTATAACAGTAACACATAAAATTAGTTAGTTATGATAAAATAACATTAAGTCATATATATACATTTAAAAACTCAAAATATTGTTTTAAAATTTATAGAAAATAAAAGTACAACCCAGACGTATACAATTAATTTTATGTAAAGTATATTATTATTAATTTATTTATGCTTTGGCGCCATCTATCGATTAACTGTTCTTATAATTAAACTTGCTACTGTTATTACAAGATGAATTACACTAAGAACAAATAGATATATAACAGTAAATGAAATTAGCCAAGTATCCATGTTCAATACAATAGTTGATAAAGTTATTAAAATTTAAATATATATATTAAATTTATCACACTAACTAACACTTATTACGATAAATATAATTAAAATAATATTTCTGTATATATATTTATATATATAGAGAGAGATAAATTTGAACTCCAGTATGGCATTTTAAGAACATTAAAATTATATATATGTATGTGGAAGTAATGCATGCATGTATGATATATATATAAATGTTTGTGTGGTAAAATACGTGAGGTTCTTTCTTTATTAGTAACAATATAATGTATGTAAATTTATATAATAGTGCATTTTATTGCATTATATTAACTCAATATTTATATATACTTGTCTTAAAGTTATTAATAGAATTAGGCACCGGGGGATCTACTGGGTCTGTTGCTGACTATTTAATATTAAAATTTCAACTAACACCTTCAGGTTATACGATTATTTGCCCTGATACAATTTCACAATTAATTATTTACTTCTTAAAATAAATTTTTAATGAAAACTCTTCAAAATTTAATCCGACTAAAGCAGATGTATCTTATGTTACTCATTAAAATTACTATAAAGTATTAACCTAGTCACATTTTATTTAAAACAAATATACTTAACAATTATTTTTGTCAGAGTATAGTTAATGTCATCCATAACAAAAGCAATTGTTTAGGGAATCATGTAAATATTATTACCTCTCATAGTCAAGGTGACGAAAGTTCGATCATAAGAATATGATTTATTCTGAGTGAATTTTCTGGTATTCTTAAAAGAATGTTTGTTAGATTTTGCATGAAGAACATATTATCATATTATGAACAACAATCCTATATTCCACAACCGAGTTAGTGTTTATTAACGTAGTACTATAATGCAACACAAGGATTATTAGCGACATATTTCTTAAGTTTGAATCTCGATCAAGCGACAAGGACGACTCCTGACTTGCACCTTGTTTACCACAGACACCAGTGGGAGGCCTTTGACCACGATAGATTTACCTTGAATCAGCCCTTTAACAAGATAGGTCATCAGGGACTCTAGTACTCAAATTCATGACACACAGGCCACGAGTTCATGTTCATGTGTGTGTGACCACTAGGTTATCATTGCCACTCCATACCATCGAATCCTATTCGACAGAATGGAGCTGATCCATCTGTGTCCCTGGTCATGAAACTCAAGAAATAACCCCTTCTCTTTATACATTATTAAGGATTATTTAGACTAACTATATGATTGATAATATTGAATCCTACCTTTAGACAGATTGCTATTTTAGACTGAAATCGTGATGTCGTAGTAGCCTGGTTGCCATCATCACGGGATTGTGGCCGGTTTGTCATGAGGTTGAGCCTGTGAGGTATGGATCAAATCCACCTGAGTGTCCTTGGTCATGAAACTCAAGAAAAATAATTCTCTCTCTTTATACATTAATATGAATTTAGAATAATTATGTCGTTGATAATATTGATTCATACATACCTTTAGACAGATTGCTATTTCTGACAATAATCGTGATGTCGTAGTAGCCTGGTTGCCATCGTCACGAGTTTGTGGCCGGCTTGACATGAGGTGGAGCCTATGAGGTATGTCATGAGGTACGAATAGAATCCACCTGAAAGTCCCTGGTCATGAAACTCAGAAATAACTCCCTCCGTTTATAATTTAATATAAATTTATAATAAATATGTAATTGATAATATAGATTCATACCTTTCGACAGATTGATATTTCTGACAATAATCGGGATGTCGTAGTAGCCTGGTTACCATCGTCACGGGCTTGTGGCCGGTTTGTCATGAAGTCGAGGCTTGCGCCACTGAAGCCCTTCGGTGTAGTGGAGCTGATGCACATTAAGTCTGTTGAGGCAGAAAATCATCCCACTTAAGTCGTGTGGAAGTTCGGAGAGGAAGTGCTATCTCAGTTATTGTGTTCGTCATTTAACCATGGTTCAATATTAAAATGTCCATCACCAACAGTCTTAGTATTGCCTTATAGTGTGACGTATAAATAAATTCTCACTTACTTGCACAAAAGTCATACATATTTTTTAAAGATATTTATATTTTACAGACGGATAAATGGGTCTTATTGATTTATTCCAGTTAAGCAATTCTGAGAAGGAAAAGAAAACAACGCTGTCTTCTTTGCATTTTTCATATACAAACATCAGCTTATTATTCCACATGACTTTCCAGTACATATTCATTGTAATCCTGCATTTTCATCAACGCCAATTTTTCGCAGCAACTCCAGCGAAAAGGATTACTTCTCCGTCTAAGCCGATTAGATGTTTTCTTTATGCTTTTGTCGCAGCTTACAAATATCGGTGTGGGTGGTGAAGATACATTTCTCCCTTATGCCTTGATTTTTAGCTTCGGATTAACTCTTCAGCATTATTAGTGCTTTCCGAGTTCTTTGAATTATGCCTTTATGTAAGTCTGATAAGGTCTGGAACTATATAAACACGAAGTATAACCTTCTATTTGCTTCGTAGGTTTAGTTTCATTCAAGAGGAAAAATTGTCTTTTTTGACATTGTTAAGAAAAACTTGGTTTTGTTTTCGTACATTTAGATTTAGATTTTGAATGAAATTTTAAGCTAAATAATGCAACAAAAAATATACATTTTTAATTCTTAATTTGGGAAAGGAAGGAGACATTAACCCCTTAATATAACATATTTATAAATGCATTAAAGAAAAAAAAATCCTCCAATTTTATTTACTCCTTAGATTTAATAGGAATTTTTAAACTTATTTAACTGAATATTTTCAAAGTTTAAAATTTTGACGCATATATTTAAACTTTATCTTTTTTTATCTTATTTTTATATAGAGAGTATTCTTCTTCAAGTAATATTGAGAAAGGAAAATTTTCAAATCCCCACTACTGGCCAGCTGAGAAGAGATTTGAAAGCACAAAAAACATATTTCTCGCATAAAAGAGCAACATAACATCCTTAAAATTTTGATCTTCAAATGATTTTCCCTTACAAACCAATGGTGTCCACTAAAAATTTTTAAATTTCTAAGGGGTTGTTTGGATTTTTTTCTCAAACGTTAGAAAGATTTTTTTTTTCTAATCTGATGTGAAATATACTGCCTTTATTGCTATTCATGAGTGCTACCCGGTGGATTATTCGTTACACGTTTATACTGATGGTTCAGATGAAGTTGGCTGTTCAAAATGTTGGAGCTGGAGTTTTTTCTCAACTGACTGTACATTTTCTTTTACTGTTAGAAAACATTTTGAGAATTTTGAGGGTGAAATAGCAACCATTTCTTTAGCCATATAAAAGATAGAGCAGTATTGAAAGGAAAATTTCCTCAATTATGTTGATTTCAAGTCAATATTTACGTCCATTATAACTATAATCTCTTTGAATATAAGATTTCCAGTATATGAGGCGAGAAACTGAGTAAATTGTCGGAAATATAAAGAAAAGTACTGCATTCAGTGGCGTAACGTACATTCCCCCACATTGCGGGGGGGCAGGATTCTGGGAGGCCCAAAGCCTATGCCATGCTATGGGTTTGTAATAAATGTGAAATACGGCTTGGGGCCCAGAACTTGACTTTGCAGGGGGGAGGGCTTATATTCTTCATTACTCCACTGATTGCATTGCATTGGATCCCAAGTCATTGTGGAATAAGAGGAAATACGAGGTCAGGTAAAATGGTTAAGAGTGGATCACAAATGACACATGACATAGCATGAACCTGCTTTGTTTGCTGCATATAAAGCTTCTTATATCCGGCACCGTTAGATGAAAACGTTCCAGGTTGTATAAAGAGAAGGTTTCAGAGAAGAAATTGAGTTCCTTTCTGAAGACGTCAAAAAGAATTTCTGGCTCTTTGAATAGAGCTGTTAGAGTGACATTCTTTAGATTACTACTATGGTCATGACTTTTGCAGAATTATCTGTTCCAAATGGAAATGGCAGATTCAAATTCTTGTCCATTTTGTGATCATGACATGCCTATGACTAGGGATCATCTCAAAGTATATCCTGCTGTTTCAAACTACACTTCTTTAAATGTTGCATACTGCCTTTGATGTTTTTTTTTTATCGTTCTACATTGCATTGGACTGATCGTAGACTTATGACCGAAAGGTCGGAGATAGGTACACATAGGATAATATTTATATATATACATATATTTAGTAAAAATTATCTACTATAGAGAGATGAATAATCAATAATCAAACTGAAAAATACCTAAAAAGTAAGATAAACTAGACATAAGATTTTAGAAAGATATATTTAAAGAAATTATTTAAAAAAATAGAATTTAAAAATATATAAATATATGGATGCTCAGAATTATAAACATTGCTGACTTAGAACAGCTCTTATATTTAAAATAATTTATTTAAAAGTGGGGTTGAACATGTTTTTTGACCAGCCAACCTTCCCCTTTTTGTTAATAATACTGAGCAAAAACCTATTGAAAAAAAGGGGAAAATTTTTACATCCATTACAAGAAAAAAGGTAATTTACCTAAAAATTGCATTCCAAAATGCATAGTCCCCCGGAGAAGGCATGGATGTTTGTGTTGTAATCCTTTCTTCTGTCTGTGTTGTTTACCCCCGTGTTATACGTTCGGTGGTGCACGGGGTTTATAAATGTTAAAAAAAAAAAAAATGCATAGTCCGTGCTAAATCTGAGTACAATAAACAAGTTATTGCCAGATTCTGAATCCAAGTTCAAATTCAAAGCATTGATGAATAGTAGCAGCAAATGTATGAAAAAAAATAGAAATAAAAAAATTAAATAGTGTGTATAAATGCTAGCATTACTTAAGAGAGACTAGGGTTTAAAATGTTTTTAAATATTAAAAAAATTACTAGGATTAAAAAAAACTAAGAGGATAAGTAATTTTATTTAAAATTTGAATATGGAGGTAACTGTATCGATCTAGGACAGTTTTCCACAAACTGTGGGGTGCCCCCCAGGGGGGCGTGATAACCCTACAAGGAGGCGCGAGCATATTGAAAAGTTGAAAACAAAAGATTATTTTTAAAATATTATTGACTTACAGAAAGTAAACAAAAATAAAATACATTATGATATAATAAAAACTACACTAACATAATACTTATAAATATATTAGTACAGCGCAATATATATATTTCATAATTCATTTAACAATACTAAGTTAAGAATTAGTTTAATAATTTCCAGTGAAAAAAATTAGCACTTATCTTGATAATTTGTATGGTTTATAATTAATCCCTTAAATGCCGATTAAAAATTACGCGATTCGCTCTCCAATGCTACCGTTTAACACGTAGACGAGAGTATGTGGTGTTACGGGGGAGGATAGAAAAAGAATAAAGAAGCAAATCCTCAAAAATAAGTAAATCCTTCCAAACACTGTCAGTCATTTTATTGCATTCCACAGCCTTCGGAATAATTTTATGGATAGCAGTGCACAGAAAAGGTCGTACTTCGGAAACGTATATATACGTCTGGAGCAATTAAATCGCTAGCTTTGCGAGATTTTTATATACTCCGATAGCACTTAGTCGTACTGTAGGTTAAAAGTCGTACTGCTTCAAAGTATAGTATTACTGAATTCAACACATTGTTATTGTATGGAGGGGGGTGGGAACGCGATGAAAATAATGTTTGAATATTGGGTCGCAAATATTGAAAGTTTGAGAAGCACTGATCTAGAAAAAAATGATAAATTTATAACAATAGATTATCAATATGCTAAGGAGTTTTAATCCTTACGATTTAGAATTTCTTTATGTAAATAACATTTAATAAAATTTATTTGGTATTTTTAAATTAAGCAATATATTTAGTAAAATGTTTATAGTACTTTATTTTTTCTGATCTTTTTTTGAAAAAAGTATGTAAAAAAAGTATGAAAAAAGTTTGTATGTAATTCATAAAAATATTTCTGAATATAAAAAATGTACTTTACTCTCCCAATGAGGTACTTTTAAAATATTGAATTCAAATTTTTCTCTTTTGTCATAAATATTGGTAAATATAACATTACCTTTTAATTTAATTTCTATATCAAGAAAATTTGCTTAATTGCTGTTACTATTTGTCTGTATTAAATTAAGATATAGTGGATAAAAACTAGTATTAGGCTTAAAATTGCCTGATTCATGTTAAATCTGCCGAATTCCATCATGTGTTGGCGTAAAATTTGGCTTTAGTTGCTTCAGCTCAAGTGACTTAACTGTCGATCAGGTTTATAGCCAATAGCCAACATGTAGGTTCATAGTAAGACGTTAATAAAAAATTCAAATGACTTTTTTAAAGTTACATATCAAAATAGAGATGACATTTTTCTCACTATTCTAGTTATTTTTGATATTGATAATAATATATTAGTCTGCAATAAATAATTTCTGTGTGGGTTTTACTCTCTGATGATCAAAAAAGACTCTAAAGCTGTTTTTACAGTTAAATCTAAAAACATTTTCAACAGAAACATTTTAGAAAGAGTTTTAATACAGTATAGACGGTTTTTGAGCGGTCCATTTTTGTGCGATTTTTTCCGTGCGATCTATTTTGTAAGCGGCATATGATTTTCAACGGCATTGGCACCACTGTAATGCTTGCTATCAATGCAACAGTGGCGAAACGGAGAATGTTAGCTCTCCCCCCTGCTAAGTCAGGGTTTTTTTTTGTGCCTTTAATATTTTATAAATTAGGTAAATACGTACTTGGCGTCAGTCAGACCCTGGACCCTCTAGAGTCCCGATCCCCCTCCCCCGCGAGGTGATGGTTGCGGAGGTGTACGTTACGCCACTGCTTTGTACATCTATACACTTCAAGGTGCTCTCTTCATTTGTTATAAACAGTATCCCGACAATGCATGTTCAGTTGCTTTCCCTCCATGCGCCAGTACCCCGCGCATGATTGAAGACGAAACTTTCAATGACAGTGGCAAAATCAATAATTTGATAGATTATGAAGACAGACAAGAAGAACCGGATTCTTTGAGAGCGGATAAAATGCATGCAGGGATCCAGCTCTCCAACAAATCGGAAAAGCATTTTCTTAAAACACATACCAATTCCAGAAGGAGTTTGAAATGCCAAAAATAGCTTCAATCATGTATATCTGGTTAAAGTGACATTTACAAGCAACTGACCAACCGACCTTCGTCGCAAAAACTTATCTCTTACTTTATGGTGTCAAAAATAAATCAATCGAAATTGTATCTTCAAGTGACGAAAGCAATTTTGAACTTATTTATCACAGGAAGATGAGAGAGCTTGGGATTACGATGAGTAGCAGCGAATTATGCATGTGCATTTTAAAAATTTCTTTATGTATATAATGCGAAACTAAATGTTTCCATTTGAAATTTAATTATTTATTTTGTCATGGAAGTACTTTTTCATAAATCTCGTAAATGATTGGAGTATTTTCTAAGTGCGACTTTATTTATGTGGTCCCTTTTCACCGCATAAGAAAAGTTTTCTGTAATATTTCGACGAATTTATTTATATGTAAGAATTTAAGAAATTTTCGAATACTTTTTTCGTGCGATTGTTTTTTATGCGGCCAATAACTACCACACAAAACAAGGTTCTACTATAATCATTTTTCTATGAATATTTATCTAAAATGTGTCAAATCAACATATTCGATAAAAATAATATCAGAAAGTATGTTTATATATATATATATATATATATAAAACTTGGATGCATTACAGCGAAAGTTACTTGTCAGTGAATTCGTTAACACATGTTTCACCACCCTTTACGGCAAGCAAAAAACTGCTTAATGACAAAAATATTTGCATTTTTTAACACAAGAAAGTATTCACAGTTCTTTTAAGCACTCAATATGCCTTTTTGTCATCAAAAATTTGAAGAAAAGATCGACCAAGAGAAAGATTTGAATTTTTTAAAATATTTATGGGAAAAGTAGCATATGCTAATTATTTTAATACCTTAGTTTAGTGTTACGAATAACAAAAATCTCTTTCATATATAATTGGCAGGCTTTTAAGAATAAATTTAATAACCTTATAAAATACAGAGATTTTATCGATCGGTATTATTAATTATCATTCATGAATATGTGGATGTAATAAACAATTAATATATAAAAAATGTTTGAATCTTGCAATGCAAAATTTGTCACGATAAAAATATTTTATTCTTTTTCCTAAAGTAATTTAGAACAAAAGTAAAAGTATTTAACTTCAGCTTTTTTAAAAATATATACTTAATCCTTTTATTTTTTTATTTTATAAGCACTGTTGTATTTCAGGTAATAAATTAGAACAATTTGCTTGGGTTTGCAGCCCTTGAAGCAATAAATTTTTGCAATAGTTTATTAGAAATTGACTTACTAACTCAGACAGCTACAAAGTCAAATGAATATTTTTATAAAACTTTTACAACCGTACTTTCTCAAAAAAAAAATGCAATTCCTAAATATTTTTTTTAATTTTAATTATAACCCTTTTAATAAAATTTTATATAAACCTCTTAATATTTTTTTTTATTTCTTACTGTTGTAATAAATTAGTCTCTTTTAATGGCAAAACTTGACAAATAAAAAAGGAGAAAAGCTAGTATAAATTTTTATTTATTTTACTTAGTTATCCAAACATTACATTTTTTTTTCTGAAAGAGTTTTGTATTTATATATTGTACAGATATTTCTTTCTTTCTTAGTAAAATGTATTAGAATTTTAGTAAAATGTTAGCTTTATATAATTATTACTTTCTTATCAAGTTATCTCATATTTGTAAAAATGGATCCAAGCTGGATTAAATAATTCAATTGATTTATCTGTTACTTATTTTACAAATAATCAAATATACTATACGTATGTTGTATGTACAAAAAAGCATGAAAAGCAAACAAAAAGTAATATTGCACATCAAGGAAGGACAGTAATTCAATATGTCCTCTAATGTATTTTCGCACATTCCACTTACTAAATTAATTGATAACTAAAAACTTATGTTCTCCAATTTCTTAATCTTAACGTGATAAATTTTTATTTCAATAAGGCATAGTTTATAAATTTTATATTTATTCCTTATGTTTAATAGTAATTAATATCTTTTTGAAAGGAAGATTAATTAATACTAATATTTATAAGAACACACACACACATCTTTCGTGTTATTAATATGTAAGAGTAAATTTTTTTTTCCTTCGGAATTAGAATAGTAGCTGACATATTTAAAATATGAAGTTAACAAATAACTTCTTTAAGGCACAATTTATCACAAATATAATAATTTTCGAATAAAATGTTCAATTATATAAAATTAATGAATTAATGCAATACGTTTTGTGAAACAATAAATATCAATCGCTTCTTTTTAAATGTAAAATATTATCCAAACAATAATTACATGCCACTGTTCAAAACACATTAAACAGTTTTGTAAGTGAATTAGAATACACAGCTATTCCAAACTCGACGAACACCATATAAAGAAAAGAATAATGAAATTCCGTAATAGCCACACCAGTTTGTTGCAATGGTACTCAGTAAGTAGAACTATTTATTGCCTCAGAGTAAATGAATCGTAGAATGGATGTCAGTAAGCAGTCAATGGAAGAATTTTCAGTAATCACATGAGGTTGTGTGATCAGATTGAAAAGAAAAGATGAATTCATGCTTCATATTGCTATAGAAATCTATCAACACTTGTCTTCACTATATTGGCTGTAGCGAACCTACACTGCTGATTATAAAAAATGCGACACCATGAAGGAATAATCAGAATTAAATGAACTTTGCAGCAAATATCAATTATAGGATGTTACATAAAGTAGTAAAGTTTCAGAGCCACCGCGCATGCGTGGCGTGCACCCTCTAAACTGATGCTGAAAGCGTACAAATAGAGGGCTATAGTGGGACGTTGAAAATAGTTAATGATTATTTGTAGGTGGCGAAAGTTTAGTGAGACCAAAGTACGAAATAAGGAGACCTCCACGACGAAAAAAGGAGAAATTTCAACAATTTACGAAGTTTGAACGGGGGAGGATTATCGGCCTTCGAGAAGGAGGATTTTCCTATCTCGCAATGAGAGCTCATGTGCAGCGGAACAGTTCCATAGTGATGTGAATAGTTTGGAAGCAGTCGACCGACGAGCACCGAACAACTCGAAAAACCGTCAGTGGACGACGGAACGTGACGTCCGCATGTGACGATCAACACCTGCTCCACTTGGCGATGAATGACAGTACAGCTTCCTCCACAGGCAGTTGGCAGCACGTTGGTCTACTGCTACAGGTGTACTAATGTCGGCTTCGTCAATTCGTCGACGTCTGCTGCAACAAAGATTGCGGGCAAGGGTGCATTTATACAGGATCCCCCTCACGGCAAACAATCGATGGCTATGTCTACAATGGGCTCATGAGCACAGAGCCTGGCAACCTGATTGGCAATAAGTTGTGTTTTAAGATGAATCACGCTTCAAATTATGGAACCATGATGGCCGCATTCGTGTTAGACGCTATACCGGTGAACGCTGCCTTCCAGATTGTGTTATCGAATAATCAACAATTTTACGTATTTAAATTACGTTTTAAATTAATCTTACGGCACCAAGAAACAAACTAAGCCGTCATTTATTCCAATAAAATTATTTGATTAATCGAACAGCAAAAATCAAAACATTACATACATTTTAGTCTTAACACGCAATAATCCCTCATTATATTTAACTACATTGATTATAGGTACATTCCTTGGCTCAGGGAAACATTCTCTTTGAACAGTCCTTATAAGTATCTTTTCCGCATTCTCAAATTCTGAATTGGAGATTCCCCCCTCCCCATTTCTATCCTCAGGACTCTTACTACAGTTAACAATAAGTAATGGTTTTGGGTGTGATTTCGTATCATGGGCGATCCAATTTGCTACGAATTGAGGGTAATCTCAGTAGCAACATGTATGTCTTTAAACTGCTACAGCCTGAATTCGTTTCCTTATTTCAAGGTATCCTTGGAGCTATCTTTCAGCATGATAATGCACGCCCACAAGTTGCAAGGACTGTTCAAGACTTCTGTTCAGCCCAACACATGCAACTTTTTTCTTGGCCTGCTTATTAGCCGGATATGTCACCTATTGAGCACGTGTGGGATTTGGTTGGCCAGCGTCTCTCTCGTGATACAAATCCTGAAACCTCAAAAGATGAACTTTTACTGCGCGTACAAGCAATATGGAATTTTCTTCCACAAACAGACAATCAAAATCAGTTTGGCTCCATGCCACGTCGTATAGCAGCATTTATTACAGCGCATGGTGTCTACACCAAATACTGATTTCGGACACTCAACGTTTTTTTTTTTGCTTTGACAGTTTCCTCATTTATTTGTACTATTACAAGTCGTTTGCGTATTAAATTTCATTTAATTCTGGTGATTTCTTCATATTGTTGCATTTCTTACAAACAGCTGTATAGTTTTTAAAAACAGAGCGTTCGAAATGTATTGCTACCGGAAAGATGTCACCATATGTAGTCTCCCTCGAATCTTTCCAGCATTAAAATCTCTATAGTCTTCTTCCGTTGAGCTGATGCATCATGTGATAGGAAATTTTTATTTTCTTATTCGCACTTGCCTTTTATTCGCTTATTAAGTGCCAGCTATTATTGACCGTGCTGCATCAAAGCTTAAGTTTTGCAATGCTTTGGGGGTAGACATGAGCATGACAAAATTTCACATAATTGCATTCTCTCACATGTCCAGTTTCTATTTTAGCAATTATAATTTCTACGTAAGAGTGAATGTATCAACAGGTTCAACATCATAAGATTCTACAAAGCAGAAAAACGGTTTGAAGCTTCATCGTCCGAGTTAGCTGATTATCATTTAACCATATTAGTGACATTATGAACCCTCAATAATATACTAATGACGAGCTATGGTTGACAGCATAATGTCTGATTTGGGGTGTACCTAATGCCATTTACCAATAGGAAAAAATCCAATCACGCACGATATGTTTCTATCACCATCGGCGATCCTGATTTTTCACTTATCTTGCACATATGGGGTGTTGTTATTGGTCATCATTTGCGTGCGTTGCTTCAACTGCGAAATCGATAAAAATTATGGCAAACAAATGCTGTCTAAGCTTCATTTGACACATATATTGATTCATTTTAATGATATGATGTTACTTACATCGTAGTCTGCAGTAGATTTACAATATATTGTACCCTCTTTTTGTCGCTTATTGAATAGTGCATTGTGTTGAAACAAATATACCTTATTGTGCCTTGCTTTCTCTCTTTGTGTACCGATTTTTGTCACCTTCTAAACTTGCCTTTATAGATTTTAATATGTATTAATAATTAGTTTAACAATAATTTTTGAGAATATCTAAGAAAAAATAGTCTTTATTTCTTAAATTAAATGTACAAAAATATATTTCAATGCACAGAATCTGTTTAGTTAGTATAAATTATTTATTTGTTACATTAATAATTAAATAAATGTAGCTAGAATATAAGAAATTTTCTCTGAAATTATGTACATCTTTCACAGGCAACAAAAATTAGAGAAAATGCATATAATGCCCTATAATTATATATTTATTTGTGATCTTTCCTTTATTTCCTTTCCAAGGTATTTGCAAAAACGTTGTATAAATGACAGAAAAAAGTAAATATATATATCATTAAATGATGCTCTTTACTGTTTTGTAAATATTAAAGGATATAATTGTAACGAGTTGTAGGATGGTTTATAAGCTGTGTCTACAAAAATTCAATTTATGCATGAAACATTTAAGTAGTTGTTAGGAAAAGAAATGTATCCCCGAAGTATTAAAAAAACTACAATTTTTTAAAACAAAACCACAAACATTTGAAAATCCTTACTTATTTCTTCATAGGTATGATGAAGGTTAAATTTATATTAAAGCGTTTACAAATAAAGTAATGAAACAATGCCTCTTTGAAACGAGTCTTAAAAATATATTCTATGTAAACTCCGTTTTAGTTTACTATATTGTCGTAGCAATAATTATATTGGGTTGTTCGGAAAGTAATTTCGTTTTTTGTGTGGAAATAAAAGCCAGTTTTCGTATAATAAACAAATACTTTATTAAATTATATATTGGCCGTTCTGGTCCAACACCTTTTGCCATCTTTCTGGTAGTAGCATAATTCCACGCTCATAAAATTTTTGGTCTTTGCTGGCAAAAAACTAATTGAGGTAGTTTTTGACCTCCTCATTTGAGGTGAAGGTTTTACCATCTAAAAAATTTTGGAGTGACCGGAACAAATAATAATCCGATGGTGCCAGGTCTGGAGAATATGGTGGGTGTGGCATTGTATCCCATTCAAGCTGTAAAAGCTTTTGGCGAGTGACCAAACTTGTGTGAGGTCTCGCGTTGTCTTGGTGAAACACTACACCTTTCCTTCTGACCTTTTCTGTTGAAGTGCATCATTCAGTTTGTCCAGCTGATGACAGTAGACTTCCGAGTTAATGGTTGTATTATCCGGTAAAAGCTGGGGGAAAAAACGATTCCTTTAAAATCCCACCAAACAGACAGCATCACCTTTTTTTGGTGAATATCGGCTTTGGAAATGGTTTGAGCCGTTTCATCTTTTTTGCTCCATGACCTCTTGCGTTTGACGTTGTTGTGTACAACCCATTTTTCGTCCTCAGTGATGATGCGCTTCAAAAACGGATCATTTTCGTGACGTTTGAGAAGCGAATCACAGACGTCAATGCGGCGACACAGATTTCTCTCTGTGAGAATATGGGGAACCCATACATCGAGCTTCGAGGATAATCCCAGGCCTTTCAAGTGGTCATAAACTGTTGAATTTGATAAATTTAACCTCAATCCGATCTCACGTGTTGTTATTCGCCGGTTCGCATCAACTAATGCCTTTATCGCGTCTTTATCAGCTTCAACCAGCCTTCCAGAACGTGGTGCATCTTCGACATCAAAATTGCCGGATCGAAATTTAGCGAACCAGTTCTGGCACTGGCGTACTGTCAACACACCTTCTCCATACACATCGGTCAATTTCTTTCTGACTTGAACAGCATTTTTACCCTTTCTGTAGTAAAACAGTAAGATATATGTCGAAAATGCTGCTTATCGCTCTCCATATTTAAAAGGGCACCAACCAAAAACTACTGCGTACAATTAATTGGAATTTTTCACACACAAGCTTTGCTATATGAGCTCTCAAAGCATATAAAAATTATACGGCTTAAATGTGAAGTTGGGTGCAAAAAAACACAATTAAATCCTCTTTCGGGAAAAAACGAAATTACTTTCCGAACAACCCAATAGAATGAATAATAAACTGCAATGAAAACAAGATATTTGAAAAACCCTTTAAATTACTATTACCTAGCCTATACTTAAATTCTATCCTCTAATACCAGCGTTTCTCAAACTGTGTGGCGTGCCCCTTAAGGAGGCGTGATAACTCTATGAGGGAGGTGCGAACATACTGAAAAGTCAAAAACAGAATATTGTTTACAAAATTGTTAATTTACTGAAAGTAAACAAACGAATACATTCTGGCATAAAAAGTAAAATACACATTTGCACTTATATAATACACTTATAAATGTATCAGTACTGCTCAATGTATTTTATAATTAGTTTAACAATACTAAATTTGGGACAATTTTAATAATTACCAGTGTGATCCATGGACTTCTCATATTTAAAATTATATACAAAAATTAACAATTGTTTTGATAATTGTTTATGATTAATCCCTTTACGGCCAATTGAAAGTTACGTGATTCACCCCCCCCCCAACGGCATTGTTTTCTACGTAAGCACGCGTATGTGATGCATTGGGGGGGGGGAGAAAAGGAATAAATTGAAAAATTATATGAAATGGGTAAATCCTTCCCAAACACTGTGAAGTTCCTTTTATTGCATTCCAAAGTCTTTGGAATAATTTTATGGATAACAATGCACAGAAAAGTTCGTACTTCGTAAAGAGGTATATAAACGTCCGGGCAATTAACGTTTTGGCTGAGTGGGACTTTTACCTATGCCGGTGGCACTTAAAAACTTTAAATTATATACTAGCTTTAGCGTCTAAGTATAGTATTAATGAATTCAATATTTTGTAATTGTTTGGACGAGGGGGGGGGGAGTGCGGTGAAAATTATGATTGAATATTGGGTCACAAGCATTGAAAGTTTGAGAAGCGCTGCATAAAACTAGCAGTGCAAAATTTAAGAAAAAAGATAATCATTTTTTTTTAAATAATTACTTTAAAAAGATGTTTCTTAGAATATATACAAGATGATTTGTTAAAAGACCGGCAAATGTGCAGGGTGTGTTGGAGGTACATACTCGGAACAAGAACGCTGTAGTTGCAAGATACGATGCTGTCACCACTTCCTTTAAATGAAATAAATAGTTACATCCACACACACACACACACATTTTCCGGATTTACCGTTTATTATTATTTTTCTTCAAACCACACCACACTATTTACTTCTATTTACAATTATAGAATTGACATAGGAAAACTGTCAATTAGCATCTTCGCCATGTGCATGCACGAGTCACGTTTTCTTCCCGTCCTTTTCGCTCAATGACCAAAAACCAGTTCTACAACTATTCCACCAGTTCTTCCTCCTAATCTATATTGCGCTACGTGCCAAGCCCCCAGTTAAGTTTTACTGCGCTACAAGCCAAGCCTTCACACTCACAGTCAAGCTTTTAAAGTGCAAAGGAACGGAGAACAGGAACCGAAAAAGCAACACACTAGTGAGCCAGAGCACATTTTATTGAAAGGTTTACTACAATAGGTATTCGAAATTACTACCAGAAGTCGTCTGGCACGTCTGACAGCAACGCTGCGTGGAATTCCTTACGTACTGGAAGATTCCTGGCATGTTACGATACTTCCCGGCATTTACAGATATACGAGCGATGAGGTCTTCAAATGAAGAAACGGGCATTTCGTACACCAAAAAAAAAATACTAATTACCTCGTTAAAGAACCAGTCTCACGAAACCTGCTGTTCACACTTGCGGAGGTCATGTGATGTGAAACACGTCCGTTCAAATAACGGCGATTGTAACGGCGTTCCCTGTTAGAAACCGCATCTCCGAAAAGTCTCAGCATGTCGACCAGTTCCTCCTCTGAATACGAGTTCATCTTACTACTTCGGGAAACGGATCCAAAATGATATCTTCCAGTGCAATCAGTGTTCTTGAAAACTTCCGTTCAGTGTTCCCTACCGCAAGATTGCCCGGAGGAATGTTTTAGAATGTTAGGAATTCAATATGCAGCATCAGTGTCAGACATTCTAGACGACTTCTGGTCGTAATTTCGAACACTTGTTGTTTTACCTTTTAATAAAATGTCTTCTGTCCCATTAATGTATTGCTGTTTCTGTTATCTTTCTCTGCTCTTAGCACCATATCTAGCAACTACCTCACTTGCGACCCTGCATTCCTACGCGATTCAGAGTTGTCTTTGTACCCTCTACACACCCTGCGAGTTTGACGGTATGATAGCGTATCACCCTGTGTAATAAAAATCCATGTTAATTATATTAAAGTAAAACTAGTTAGCTACTTTCAAGATCTAAAATTTTAATTAACATACAAATATATCTTGAAAGTATTTCCCCAGTTATTAAGAACAAATATTTTTATAAAGATAGAATTTTTTATGAGTAGTACTAATTAAGTAAGTTTTAACATAAGAGGTTGAACCGAAAAATAGTTATCGTGCAGCTCTCGTTGTGCAATTTGAAATTAGAGTAATAATTTATCAAGTAATATTATTTTTTTACTTCCAGATAGCAGTCGCTATGATCTCACATTGTATATATATATATTCCTGCAGAACAATTCTTTCTTGAGTCAAATTTGCTCTTGTTATAACATTTCACTGGCTCTGGTTGGAGAATTTACTTAATATTTGTTACACGTAATTTCTTTTTATGTTTTCTTCTAGAACATTTCTATACTCCAAATACAGGATCAAGTATATATACATAGCACACTCACTCACATATATATTACCATGATCAAAAATATATGCGTAATGCTGACATAACAAAGGATTACTTGATGTAAAAAAATATTACATTTATACTTTAAACTAATCTCCAAATTTATGACAAATTTGGCAAAGTTTTTTCCAATCCTCAAAACATGCCTTAAATCGTTTTTGTGAAGTATTTTCAAGATTTATTTCAAATTGTTTTTAGAGTATCCATAGTATTGAAGCTGTGGCCATAGAAAGGCAGTCAAAACTGTTGAAATGAGAAAGCGTCACACGGTTTTGTATAAGGTGACTACGGATCTTATAAATCATATTCCATCAAATGTTTAGTTAAAAAATTACAAATAACACTGGCGTTATAAAGAGGTGCAATATAATTTAATGAAAATCCTATTACTTATTTCAGGATAAGTTAGATCGTTCTCATCGAATTTTTGTGGCAGTGGTTGTTGAGAGGTCACAATCGCTTACTTATAGCTGACACGGTCAAGTAGCAGGTTTCAATCCTGGTTTTATTGAATACTTATCATATAAAGGGTCTGGTACACATTAAAACGATTGAAATTCTAAAGTCCTCACGTTGATGTTAAGTGAACATTTGGAGAGAGATTAAGGATCAAATGTCATCCTTACTTGTCCGAGGTTCAAAATTATGTAAATCACCGTCAATAGACTTTTTTCTTCACCAAATTGTGACGTTATTAATAAATAAATAAATAAATGCTATTTCCCGCCATCTGTGTGGAACATTCAACGAATAATTTTATCGATCGCTTAGTAATTTGTTGAAATTTATAATGTATAGCACATGACAATAAAAGAAAGACAGTCAATATTACTTTCATTTTTTAGCTCAAATAGAATACTGTTGGTTTGGATTAATATTTATCTTTAAAAATGTTTAGTAAATGCACATTTTTACTTTTTCAAAAGTGTTTGTAACAAAATTTAATGCATGTTGTTTTCTCAGTTAAACTCGACATTTTGGAAAATGAATGATAAGTAAAAATTATTCTCTTGTTAAAAGTAAAGTTATTTTCAGACGATAAAATTAAATAAATTCCCAAGCGTGCACATGTTTGTATAAATCTTTAATATTTTTATAAAAGAGAGCAGACGATATTTACTATATATGTATTTTAAAATATCAGAATTCTTTCTTAATTACAGAAATATTTATATACATATATGTGAATGTATCTATAAAAAATTTTCAGAAAGTCACAAAGTTAATTAATTATATGAATTGAACATTTTTGAATTAAACTGTTACTTTTATTTTAAAATCCAAAGCCAATACTTCTTCATAAATTAACAACTTTTTCCTTATAATATCAAGAGTATGAATTAGACTTTCATAGCATGCATCATATTACATTTACATAAAATAGGCAGATTTTCTTTACATGTAAATAAAATCTTTTCGGGTCTCTAGAACAAAAAAAAAATATGAAAAATGCATAACTCTGATTTAAATATTTTGATAGCAAAAATGAAACTAAAAATTTCTTTTTATTTTAAATAGCATTGTAACTAAATAAAGAAGGCTTTAAAGGCAGAAGCAGAATATCTCCAATGTATTCAAAAACAATAAAACTAGAAATACTCTTTTGAAATTTTATCTTTTGGCATAAAAATATCCATTATTTCACGCTTTTAGTTTCAGTGTTACGTTTCAAAATAATGATATGAGTACACTTTTGAAACGACGAAAATTTTTATCTTTTTTGATTCTAAGCGGTCTACATACAAAAATGAAAGAATCGAGTATAAAGAGCTCAAGCTTTGAGAATCATTGCTTGCTATTTCAATTGTTTGCTTTATTTTTTCCTTCTTCTTTTCGCTGGTTCTATTTAGTTTCAGAAAGAGCAGCAATTTCTTTTCGACGAAAAATTAAATTGTTCGAAAATATAAACACGCGAGTTTCATTTCGAATTTCAATTTGAAATTCAAGATAAAAAAATTTTGATTTATGTTAATTTTATTATTTGTCTTCTTTTTCAAAATTTAATGAATTCAATTTCATTCTTTATAAAAATATCTGAAATTTTTAAAAAATATTTTGTCTAAATTTTTACTTGTGTATTTAAGCGTCTTATAATTCCACTGAGAAAGTGATATGCTTAAATAAATAGTTCCAATAATAATTCATTAGTTTTAAGAACACGACAAACATAAAAAAAAATGCAAATATTGAGTCACTTAGAGCATTTTAGATATGAGTTTACTGTTTTGGATGTGGCGAGTGATAAGACTAGCTTCAGAATATAATAAAATAATCAAATACTCAAATGTTCCAAATAAAATACTTAAATTTTATGTTCTGTTCGAAAGCACGACAAAAATCAAAGTTATTTTATTGAATTAGGATCTGCTTATAAAATTTGGTGTTTAGTTAAGTGTTTACACACACACGGATGTGTTTATCATAAACTTTTATACTGGAGCATCAAATAGGAACATGGAAGCTTCTACACTAATCTGAATGTCGCTGAATTTGCGCCTTTGATTATATATATATATATATATATATATATAAGGATAATTAAATTAGATCTAAAGTTCAATCTCTAGACCACTTTTAACTTTTATTTTCCCGTTACATCTTCAAGTATTAAATTTATTATCCAGTTCGGGACTGAAGAACACATGGCCCTAAACAAAACTTTGCCGCTCCGACCATTAATTTTTATTACCTAGATGTTCTGCTTAACTTTCAAATATATCTCTTCAATACGAAGAGTACTTGAAAAACATCTGGCCTGTAAGTGGATACAGATTCTAAAACTTGGTGTCCGTCTCTCTCTCTCTCTCTTAGCAAGCAGATCCAAAATTGATTTCATGGAATAAAGTCAGTTCAAAATAAAATGCCTTGATGTTGACTCGAAAAACACGACATATATATATATATATATATATATATATATAATATAAAAAATGAAAAAATAAAATACTAAAAAAAAATTATATAAATAAAATAATATATTATATAATATAATATTCGTTTTTAAAAATTTAAAATACATTAAAGGAATACGGAATTATGATACATTTATGGTGAAATATATTCAAAACATTGCCAGAATTATTCTAATAGCTGCGCATGGGAGATTAATTAATTTTAAAATAAAAAACATATAGAGTATAAAGTATTGAATTTAATTATTTACCTATTTTTATTGTTTATTGTTGTAATTTTTATTGTTTTTACCTCAGAGCATATCGGCATATAAATGTACCGAGTGCCCCATAAATATCGCTCACCTGAATAGTACAAGAAGATTTCTCGTTGAGAGTACTTGAAAAATATCCAAAGAACTGTACTTGTAAGATTCACAGTTTACGCGAAAAAAATACGGTAAATGATGATGCGTAATGTGGCTCCAAAGTCTTTCTCTGTTCCTGCACGTGATTGGTTGTATATGGCACACTCTGGCAACTGGATAGGACGGGGAGAGGCGGGATATATGGCCATTATGATCATCAGATCTCACACCATTGGATTTTTTTCTCAGAAGAATCTCAAGAAATTGGTGTATCGAGACATGTGACTACACAAACAGGCTTAGTTTCTCGTCTGAGTGCTGCTGCGAAGTGTGCAATAATCCATTAACTGGCGCACTCAAGCCTTCCTCGATATGCACAGTGGAAGCTTTAAGCAATCGCCTGCAGTTGATGCGTTCATTTCGATGTTTACCTTGCACCATCTGTGACGTCATACTTTGTTTTTCGTATAGTATCTCGTTTTCTCCAGGTATATTTCTTTGAATATATTTTAATTACTCCTAACAGGGAATCTGATTGTGCACAGTTTGGAAGCTATTTTTGAGACACCTCTTAGTTATGACTAAATAAGGATTTTTTTAAATACCTACTTCAGCAATAACTTTTTGAATTAAACTAAATATATTTAGGATATAGAGTATAAATTACTGATATTTATAACACACACTTATACATATGTGATTCCATTTTAATATTCTTTTTTACATATATTTTATCAAAAGTATAAGTAAATAAGGATTATTCTAAATATTCTTATTAACTTATTGCATCCATATCAGACCAATGCAAAGAGGAATGAAATATTTCATGACTTGGTTGAAATGGGAATAGATTTATGTAAAGTACACTCAAGATTATACAAATTATTTTAAAAAACAAAACATTGTATTTGTATATAAAACCATTTTGATAAATAGGGAGGTTGAATTTAATTAAGTTAGAACTAATGTAATAAAATGTATGATAATGAAATTGGAAAGGAAACAGTATAAAATGGGCAAAGGTTATTCGAAGGAATGTAATCTTAGATTACGCAGAAAAAGTATTAAAATATCCTATTATAAAAATAATGCCAAATTCACAAATGTGAAAATTCAGTCTATCGTTGAAAATTAACAATTTAATTAACTTTTGTTTAGATAACTCATACAATTTGTTCAAATTAAATTAATAAGATTCTATTTAGAATCTGACATTGGGAAAATGATAATTCTCAGTATTTACTAACCATGTTTGCGATTCTATAATAATTATCAATTCTATTATCAGATAAAATAAATAAACAATTCATTTTAGACCTGTTTTATTGAATTATTCAAATGTATTTGAAGTTCGTTAGAAATATTTAATTATTGAAATATTTATGGTATTTATCAGATTAAAATAATTGACGTTTATAATTCATAGCTTTCACTTTGGATGAGAGTGGTGTTTTGTTACGCGCAATTTAGTATCATAATTCATAAATCTTTTAATCACTTATTTTCAAAATATTTATAGACAATAGAAATAAATGGGAGTCGGTTTTCGCCATTTTACCTGATTTCTTTGTGATTAAAGAATCCTTTTTTTTTTGTATTTTTACATTTTAGTATTTTTTTAAAAAAGTATTATAATTCATTTTTTGTAATAATTGTATATTTTATATTTATTATTTTAAAAGCTGGTTTATAGCTGAGGAAAATTCAGTTCAAAGAATATTTTTCTAAGATTAATATTAATTAGTTATAAAAAAGACTAGTTCTACTTAAAAGAAAAGAAAGAAAAAAACATAAAACATGCAATCATTTAGATTTTTTTTTTCATTTCTTAATAATATCGTATTTATTTTTTTAGCATTACTCTATTTATAATACCTTTTCTTTCATAATACATTGAGGAGAGATTTTTTTTTCTGAAAAATAAGTTTAAGTAAGTGTAATTTATATTTTATAGTGATTTTTAAATTATTGATAAAGTAATATCCGTATAAATCCCTAAAAGATACCCTGAAAAATAAAAAAAAGATTAGCTTTTTGATGAATTCATGTAAAAAATTTAACTCTATGCTATTTATGTAAAAAAGAAAACAAGATAACAGTTAATAACTAGCTAATTCTCTTTTTAATACTTTTTTCTTTTCTTTCTTATAAAATAATACATGAAATTGTTAGTTTTTTATTATTGAAAAAAATAAATAATTTTCAATTTCTCTTTATTAAAAATATAAAATTTGTTCAAAAAATATTTTTTCAAAAAAACTTTAAATTAGATTCAGCTCAAATTTATATTTTTTACTCATAATTTGAACATTGCGTGTATTCCTTAATTTTGTTCTACTAACTGATTTAATCATTTCCTCATAAAGTTTGCTGTCTCACACACAATATGCCAGCTTTTTATAACGAATCATTTAATTACTTGTATATACTTGTAATACAAATGCATTGGATATTTAAGAACATCTGTTGCAGTTATCGTAAGATAAAACAGCTATTCTTACCTTGTTACCGGGTGATTGAAATGTCATGAAACAACATCGCATTAGTCTAGAATTCGTATATATCTGTAATACAATTCAAAGGCCGATCAATTTTTTTTTCGGAGTTTCTAAGTCCTACCTGTGCGAAAAATAGGTTCTTTGATAAACAGATATTTTTCTATTAAGTTCTGCTAGAGGAAGAATCAAGTTTTAGTTCTTGGGTTATGTTATGGTTAAATGTCCAAGTATTTTTATAAAGAAAGAAATATAGGTATTTAAGTACTTTTTAAGCTTTATTGCAATGAGAGGACACCTGTAAAAAAATTGCTACCAGAAAATATATCAGTTGCATTTAATAACTACACATGTATTTTTTTTAAAAAAATAAAAACAAGCATCGTTTATAAATGGCAGTGTATAGTGAAAAAAAGACGGTAAAAGGCTTGGACCGTACTGATTCGATGGTGTTAGGAGAGAGAGTTGGAGTTATAGAAAGTATTGTAATGTGCATTGTATATTTTAATAATATGAACAATATTTTCTGTTTATTTATATTGTAGAAAAATAATTTTATTTTGAGACAAAAACATATAACTAAAAATAAGTCTTTCGAATTTTTTGAATACTAAAATCCTTTGTGGAAATGTTAAAAATCTTGGAATCTTTTTTTTTATCATCTTCTGCTATAGAACATCTTAAGCACATAGGTAGACTTGTGTAATATTTTATTTCTCTCCGCATAACCACGATCCACCCTATTGTACAGTTTGTACCATAATTTCTGTGTAAAATATTTACAATACATGAAACAGATGAATAATTATAAGTATTTACTTCAGTTAAATTTATAATAAAATATTTAGTTGAGTAGCCAAATAATTTGAATATCAATATAATTTTTGCATTTTTTTTCAGCCTTTGAGTAGCTGACGTTAATATTCAATCACTCTCACGTGTATTATTATTCTTTACATCTTCAGTGCAGTCGTAAACAATATCAAAAGTTTGTGAATTATATATTCTAGTTACATTTAAAGGATGGATTTGATTGTTCGACTGTTAACTGACCTAAAACCATGCAAGAGTTAAAGACCTCATAACTTGAACCCCTAGTAAATGACAAGGAAAGGTCTTGGCTCAAAAAGGCTCCAAAGAATTCCTTCCTCTCTTAACTGCTCTTTGAAGATCATGTGATTTGTCAAAATCCCTAAACGTCAAACATTTGAAAGCATTATCTTACTTTTTTTGTGGAGAGGTGGGAGTACGAAATTTCCTTTCTCCCTTATCTTTTAACAATCTTTTAACAATCTATCCTTATCTTATCCAACAAATATTGCAGATTGGTTGCTATAAATTAAACACAGTGTATTTTAAAATGTTAAGAATGGTAATAAATTTAATTTCATTAAATCTATGAATGTATATACTATATATATAATATATATATATATATATATAATATATATGCGCTCCTAAACCCTAAAAATTGTTTAGTAATCCATATAGCATCCTTATTTACTTAAAAAAAAAGAAAATGTATGTATACTGAAATATTTGAATGCTGTATAATTCATTTAATCATACATTCAATGAAAATAGATTGATTTGATTGATCGTTCGTTAACTTTACCCTTTTAAGATACGTTAGGGCTGTAAGCTACAAACTTTAATTAAAATTGGGATATTTTTTCAAAAGAAGGAAATTAAATAAGTGCCAAATACCCACATTAGAAAGATAATATGCTGATAAACAATTGAATTTAAAGCAATATGAAAAACAATTTGATAGAGACTGCCATTATAGGCGCCAAAGTGAATCTGCAATTATATTGCCGTTTCTATAGCAATTTTCAGCATATTATGCGTTGTGGAAATAACGATTTCTTGATTCAGTAACATTAATTTATTTTCACTGCAAACTGGGATACATGCTAAATGTTTACAAAAATTTAAGTTTAATAGTTAATAGAATTTAATCCTTGCATGGTCGCGGATACAATCTGGATAGCGGAACTATTTACAGAACGACCTCACTGGAAAACAAATTAAGTCAAGAGGGCCGGCTTCTCGTGAAACCGCTTGCTTCACTTCGCTCTCTTCACTCTTCAGTTAGTCTTCTTTCAGTACTCGGTTGGATAATCTACCCTTCTAGTGACCTTTGCGACGGTAGCACTCCACAACCGCCATGAATTCTTGGCCTAGACAATATTTCTAAATACTTTTAGTAAATAATTTAGTGAAGCGATTTGAGCAAGTTCCATGTTGAATCGGATTCAATTCGTATGTTTCTAGTAAAATCAACTTCAGCTTATAGTATTAGAGATTCAGAATCTCGTTCACGGGTGTCAAAGAGGTGTTGACTAACCTACATTATGTCTACCTTCCTAGTTTCATGTTGAGTACAAACCACTGTCTCATGAGTACGAAACCATCTAAGTAGAGGACCTTTACAATGTATTGATTTGAATTCTTTCTTGTAAAATTATTTACTATTTGGATATGTCTTATTCAAAATACATGTTCTTTTCACTATAAAAAGTGGTCATCTGTCAATGTACTTGTCTATAAATTATCTTGTTCAAAATGAGATAGCTTAATTCTGGACCTGCAATTGCCAATCCTTAGGACTGTATGCACCCTTAAATGTATAATTTTATAATTTAATCATTAATAGAAATCTAGAAAAATGTTAAATACATTTATATAATAATAAACAGAAAACTTTTATTTTATTAATGTCAAAACCATAACCATTAAAATTATCAAAGCTGCAAAGAATTTATTTTTTATTTAAAAAAGGAGGAAATCAAGTTTTTTTTAAGTGTTTTACCTTTTTAGTGCAATAATTGCTCCTGATTGTTTGAAATCATGTCATGAATTTTTAATTTCAATAATGTCACTTCAAGACAGAAAGCCGAGACCGGTCTTGAGATTTAATAGCTGAAAATGTCTTTCCGCACATATGTGTTGTTGAAAATTAACCCTTAGTTACTTCTCTTAGAAAAATACGCTTTGTTAATCGTTATTTTGAAAATGAATCTTCATTAAAAATTTAAATAATGTCCCAATTTTTGTGTGGACCATACGAATAATTTTACGAACCAGTGGTTGGTGATCGCTTACTCAACCGATCTACATATCTAATTAATTTAGATTAATGAGATTCTATTGAGGTATATTTTAAGATGTTTCACAAATAAGGTAATATAATATTACACGTACTGCAAACAAAAATGAAACAAAATTTTAAAAAAAGTACCAGAATCCGTCCATTTTACTGATTTAATGAGAGCCCAAATTCTTTAAAACGTTTACTTATTACAGAAAGGAAAATAAATGGAGATTGATTTGGCATTCAACACATACAGTGAGTGCCCAAATTATTAAGATCATCACTTCAATACAATATTGAACGATATATAAGGTCCTTAAAATGCTGCATAGATTCTTCTTAAAATGAACTCTTTGTGTTATTGATAGGTAGTATGAAGAATTGGAGACCATATCCGACTGAATTGCACTTTCCAATGTCTTCAGATCGAATGGTACTGAATACAGTTGTCAGTGGCTCCGTTTGATTTCATTCCAAGGATTCTCAATTGGATTGAGATCTGGTGATTAAACTGTCAAACTAATCAAGGTAAAGTATCTGTCTTGCTCGTAGAACCATATATGAACAATGTCAGTTATATGACACAAGGAGCATTGCGCTACTGAAACTATCTAGGACACATCATGAACATAACAGGTGTATTTGATCAGAGATAACACTTACCTTTAAACATTGAGACGTTCTTCCACACGAATCAAAGAACACATGCAAACTCAATAAG